>VWPW01011273.1:196952-238017 GCA_013389825.1 Crypturellus undulatus | reverse complement strand
GGCCGCCCCCCGTTCCCTGCCCCGCAGCCAGGCCGGGCAACGCTCCCAACGCCCACGAGCCGCAGCGCCGCTGCCCTACCGCTCCGTGCGAGCGGCCTCGCGGCACGGGGCGGCAAGCGGCGCCGGGGAGCGTCCGTGTCCGCGCTGCGCTTAGGCCGAGCTCCGGGGTAGACCTACTGTCTCCTTCCCCCGTCGCTCCGTGCCCTGCCGCTGGCACACACGGAGCTGGGCATGTTGTGCCCTTCACCGGAGCACTCGGGAAAAACAAGGTGCCAAAGGCAATCGCCAACATCACAAAGTGGTGCTCCACCAATTTATATAGTTTTTGTCTATACCATGTGTTGCATTGCATAAATAAAATGAATAAAGGAGGTAAGGCCAGCTGTAACTCCAGTGCGTAGCTACAACCATGTACAGAACTGCTAATCCACATATGTGACTGCCAGTATATAAAATTTCTGATGTTTTTAACATTTACTCTTAAACACAGCTGAGCTTGGAGCCTGTTCTATTAGAGATGCAAAATTCAGGTGCCCATGAGATATTTTATTGAGTCATTTTTCCCCTCAGTCCTGGAGGTAAAATACTTCCAAATGTGGTTTTGATATTCAAAATGAATTCCTGCCAATGCAATTGGTTTCTAGGAAGCAAGGGGAAAAAAACTCACTGAACAGCATTACAAAAGTGAGGAAGGAACTGGCCACAAATACAAATCCTTTTCCCAAAACATGTACCTGTGTAAATACGAAGCACTCATTTATCTCCAATAAATAAATAAATAAAATAAATTCATGGCTACAGTAATTCCAAAGTCAGCCTCTTCAAAAAAGAAAGACTGGGAACCAGAAGGAAAGACATGATCAAGAACCAAAATGATGGTAAATGTTCTGCAAATCTAACATCAGAAAAGCTGCTAATGTGAAAGATGAAATACTAAATTTGTTCCTTCCTTTCTAGTAGCTAGGTCATTTATAATTCTATAAATTTCTAAAGACAGAAATATGAACTGCTTAAGATGAACATCTTGGTCTAGTTCTCTTTAAGCAATGCTCCAAACATCCAAATCTGCCTGCAGTATGCACATCTCCATAGATGCTAGGTAGAGCCATTTGGAGAGTCCAGGAAAAATAGAAAGCTTCCTTGAATTAAATGCATCCTGAAAAAAATCTCAAACTATTACGAAAAAATCTCAAACTATTTGCTGCCATTTGCAGCCTTCTGGCTGCAGAAGGCCAGAAGCCAACCCATTTCTAGTGAATTTTGAAGCCATTAAACGAACTTCACACAAACTGAGTTTAAAGCTTCCTATTTCAATCATTTTAATTCAGAACAGTCTTCTCTTAAAAATTTGTCTCCAACATCTGCAATTTAGATCTGGCAGGTCTAAAAATTCCCCAGCAATATAGATCAGTCATGAACTATTCTGAGCCATGGGGGATGGAGGCGGAGGAAGAGTAGATTTTCCTTCCTAGGAGTCCTAGTTGTTTTGTTTTTTTCTCTCTTTACCATTTGCTTTTCATTAACACAAAAATAAGACAGCACATGTTGCATACAGAAATAGTTCAAAACAATAAAAAAAAAGTCTAGAATGGAGTTGGTACTTCAGTTAGAGAAATTAAAAAAAAACAGGGCACCCCATCAGTCTAGATACTAGGCTGTAAGGTACTAATATAGTCAGCATAAATATTTCCTTGCTATTAGTAGACATAAAGATCACAGAAATTATTTTTAATGCTTCTGCTCGGAATGCGCTGGAATCGCCTGCCGTTGTGCACATTAAAGGATGGCAGCTTCGTCAAGGGAGGACGCAAAAAGCGGAGCAGTGGGGATGGCCATTCCGTCCCGCCTCTGTGCAGCCTCTGCTGAGGTAAATGAGATGGAGTCGATACCTCACTATGGAGAATTGCTGTCAGATATGAAATAGACTATCAGGCACATCCAGAAACTTCAGATACCCGTGGAACGCTGCCTGGTGAGCTAGGGAAACTGGAAAGGACCACGCAGGTATTACATTTAAAGATGTGCAGAAAGGTGGGCATGCCAGCTATGTTATATACCTCCAGCAACTTGATTAAAACTAGGAATGAATTCCAACACAAGAATCATTTCTTTAGGCAGAACTGAAGGAGAAGCAGAACTGAGGAATCAGAACAAACCTTCTGGCAGAATCAGAGCTAATATTATAACAGGCAGCAGGAACCCTTGAAGTACCTAGGTTTGCATCACTGTATCAAATAATCAGAAATGTGTAAAGCAAAAGAAAAACCTGACCCTCAGATTTCTCTACCAGGTATGCTGAAGTGGAGTGGAAAAAACCTGATGCATAACCAACAGCTAGTTACTCTGGCACCAAATGAAATTTTCTTGAGTGGAAATTATTTTCTCTGGGAGTCACAACTTATGGCATCTCCCGAGCACGGTGGCAGTACCGAGGCTGAGGACTGACTTGATGGCACTGTGCCTAGCTCGGGTTCCGGAGAGCCTCCCAAGGGATTCATTGCCTCGCTGGAAACAAGGCTATGCCCAAGGGTCCTCAGTCTCCCACGGGACCTCTGCCGCCTGCACTGCTGGTGCCTGAGCCACCACTGCTGGCCTTGCTGCTGAGTGGGATCGTTTCACCCCATGCAGGGTAGGATGCCCAGGAGTCCTATCTGCCTGCACTTTTGAGGATGATGCTGAATCTCCCTCTTTCTAACCGTTATTCTTGGAAGCACAGCTTGTCCTCACTAACTTCTGTGACTCCTCAAGGAATTTTCCTAGTTGGTGTAACTGCTCCCTGGATAGATAGTATAGTCCCCTCCATAGCTGAGGTGGCAGTTTGACGTGCCATTTATGGAAATTACTCCTTCAGAAAATGAGGGCATTTTAAAACACAGAGGCTAGAAATCAGCCAGATCCCAGCACTGACATAGCCTCATAACTTGGTCTGCTTGAAATACAAGCAATAGGGAACACCGCCGTTCCAGCTGCACCTGATATGCATGCGCCTTGACAAGGTACAACTCATTACACAATCTGAAATGTAAAGGAGGATCAGGATCACTGTATTTTTGTAGCTAAGCTTATAGCGTTGTTACTGAACAGAAAATTGATACACTCAACAGAAGTGACATACGAGCACAGCCTTGCCCTTAGCCTGGGATTCATGTTTGTAAAAATGAGGAAGGGGAAATACGATGTAGGAAACGCCTATGAAAAGCTTTTACTTTCTGCACCAAAACAGAAGCTAGGTAGAAGTTACTTTTCTATTTCACTTTCACCAATAGGAACCAAATTTCCCGGAGGCAGACTAAATACAGCTAGATGTCTAAAACCATGTAAGAAATTCTGGGCTCAGGGCTAGCATGGTTTTTCACCCAGGCTTTCAACCAGGAACCACGTATCATGTATGAGAGCTTAGAGACGAGTAAAAAACTACAATTTCTGATGGGATAACACTCTTCAGAAATTGTATCCCTAGGACCAAGAAAACAAGACATGGGTATGTTTGGAACAGAAATGAAAACCACAATATTTTTGTAGTTACCTTGGTGAAAAATCTACCAGAAATACATTTGTTTACAAAGCATTTTCAACCATATAATGGGCAGAGGAAAACAAAGCTGCTTTGTGCCAAGTTTAGAGGCTATGAAAAATTAACGCACACATGCACCATGTTGACTACCTCTCTAAGGCTTTCCATCATCTCATGGTGCCACTCTCCTCTGCTCACTTTAAACTCTGAAAGAAGAAGTCTTCATACATTTTTTTCCAACCGTCTTTTCTCTCACACTTAAAAAGAACTTCTGCAAACAACCGCAAATCTGCTTTCAAAATTCGCATCGGAAGTCTCTCGTTCAAAGATGTCTATGACAAACCTGACAGCAGTTTGGGTGCTAGTGTGCCAAGACCGCTGCCTTGTGCATGGATTGCGACTTAGAGCTGTTTCCCGATACCTCCCCATCTACATGGTTGGATCGATTATTTCTTGTTTTAAACTTACAAAACTACCATATCCAAAAATATGCCCCTTGTCCACACGTCAGCGCCCCGATAACCATGCAGCAGAGGAGCACTGCAATTCCCACGGCCGAAGGGGAGGATGCCTCTACATATTTTCCCATCGCATGAACACAAGGTGGTGCTAATGCTCCTGGCACCAAGGGAGATTCTCCTCACCCCAGCAACGCTGACCTGGGCAATGGTGGGTGTTGCTGGTGTATCAGGTATTTCATTTCCCCTTAATTATTTATAACAAATAATGTCCACTAAAAGGCAGCATTTTGTTTGAAATATTTAAATGCCAGGCACTATTTTTGGTAGATTGAAAAAAAAAAATCAATTTCCAGCCCACATAGTGAAATATTTTCTTCACCGCGTTGGTTTGAACCTCAGACCTCCCCAAACAGACCATTTGTGTGCCCCATTTCCCTTCAAAACCTGAATAAAAGTTAATTCTAGGGCAAGAAAGGGAGGGAAAGAAACACCTTAACAGGTGTTTGTCATTTGTTAAGAAAGAATTTAACAAGTTACATGTGAAGATGTGAAGTTTCTAAGTATTCACCCTGACTATGGGAAAAGATCAGTTTAATGCTCTCCTGCTTTTAGAGAGGAGTCCTTTGGCACTGTGGAAAGGTGCATCTGAACTGCAAGATTACAAAAGCCCCTACTACTGTTAAAAACTGTTGTTGAAAAAATATTAAACCAAAATATTTATTCCTGAATATGAGCACATGCTGGAAGAGGTGGGACTCTATCAACTCGCCCATTAGAGCAGAACTAAGGTAAAGCACTTCTGAAGAGATTAGACTTCAAAATAGCAGGTGTTATTGCTTTCCTAAATAAAATAATAATAAAACTTCTCAATTACATCTAAAGTTGACTCTGAAGAAGATAAGTAACATTAAAAATGGCAGTGTTACATAGAGTATCAAACTCATGGTTAGTCTACAAAGTAATTTATTACATAGGAAGCAAGTCACAGTAAGGATTTTTTTCAAACACAGAGATACAATGACTTTTAAAGGACAGGCTCTTAGTTCCCTTCCATATTACTCTCTAGATTCATCTGGTAATTACATTGTTACTGGGTTAGAACTCAGTTCTCTACTGATCCTTTCCACTGTTCTACTACCATCTTGCAGGATTTGCACACAGAGTGCATTTTTTTGAGGCTTTCCTCTGCTATTTATGAAGGACCATCTACCAAACCTGTTTATTCTTTTCCTGTTCCCTTTTATCACATAACACTTTCCCTTGTTCCCAATGCTTTTCTTTTTCTTTACCTTCACGTTTGTTGATCTTTCTTTTTCATACTTTACTGACCCTTTAGGAAAAAATCTATTTATTTTAAAAAGACCTGTCTTAATCTCTTCAGCTGACATGAAAGTAACTCTGGCCTCATTCAGGATTGTCCTAAAGCAACAGGTAAATGCAACTGGACTAGTAAATAGTTCAAAGTCTCATCCAGAGTTTGGCTTGTGATAATGGTTCCAGCTGCTAAAGAAGCCTGGGATAAGGCTAATATAGAGAAGAGAAAAACTAAGCACTCAGTATAAATCTCAGTGGAAGAGATGACTAATTAGAGATAATTATACACAGATTTCTTGCATTAAAAGTGCTTTAAAACATAAACATTCAGATTTTACTTAGGCTCCGAAGTGCTTCCCAGGAGGCAAGCTTGCAAAAGAATGTCTTTTAAATGATGTCAAACAGTTCTTTTTAACCAACTGACTATTTTTAAGAGGCATCCGATTGAAAATTTTGATGCCTTGAATTTTCCTGTTCACCTTCAGCTTCGTTAGAAACAGTAATAAATTTTATGGCCTAAGTTAGGATGCTAATTGCCTTATAGCAAAGGTAATCAAGAATCAAGCAGTACTAATTTGCTACTATACCCTGTCATTTTAAAAGCTGTACCCAAATTTACTTGATATGAAGACGCTGAACTTTTATGAACTGAAGTCTGAACTATCAGAGCATTGGCAAATAACTTAAAGGAAAGGACATTATGCTGAAGATGTAACATCTACAAGATAAGAGAAGTTATGGTCGGGATGGACAATTTCTAAGACAGAAGATTTCTGGAATATTTCTGGAATATTTCTAAAGTCACTGTCAAAAATTTGGTCTAGAAAAGAGACTGCAGAGGAGATGGGGACAGAATCAACTGAAGCACGAGTGTGGACACATGCAAACACAGAAAACACACTGCAAGGAAAATAAATATTGCAGGGGGCTGTATGAATGTCAGGAGGAAAGCAATGAGTGTGCAAATTGTCACCGAGTGACATAATTTAAAGTAGAAAAGAGAGAAGATTCTTTTAGAGGAAGTCAACAAGACAGGGCTACTTTGGACAAATGTTATTTATCAGACAGAAAACATCAATCTCTAATTGGAAGGTGTCCAAGTGTTACAATGTTACAGCCTACACAGAAATATTGTCAGAATTATTTAGGCAATTTGGGCATGCCAGCTGCTGAGGACGGGGTACGCCACTTCCGAGTGCATTTTTTAACTAATCGTAATCTGATAGAAGTGTTAGTATTCAAGACTGCTAGTTCCTCTGTGCTAATTTACATTTATATTCTTAATGTCTAGGTTGAGCCTAGGGAAATTTAAAGCTCTGTTTCATTAATGCTAACTTCTACAGAAATCCCAGTCTGCACAGAAGTTCCTAGATTGCAAGGCTTGTTAGATGAGAATGCGGCAGCTAAGCATAGTAATTGCTGGGTGGTTATGATAGTTAAATATGTACTGTCAGTTTTGACTTCTGAAGTCCCTATGGACATAAATCTGCCGTTTTAAAAGTTGAAAACATTAAGTAACAGAATGAATTAAAACATCTTTAAAATAAAATGTTTTAGATTCAAACTATTGTTTACAAACAGTGCAATAAATTAATACAAATACAATAAGATTTAAACTTATAAGAACGTAACATTTGGCTTTTTCAAAAGAAGCTTCTGTCAAGTGTTAGATGACTTAATCTCTTTTTCTGGCTTTTGAATGTATTGCAAATTACCGGTCCATGCAGAGCCATTTGAGCGGTCCGGCTCGGGTCGCGTTCTGGCAGGCTTCTCTGAAGTGCTGCAGTTTCACAGCGCTAATGCAGCATTAATGGGCACCCATTTACTGGCTGTCATCAGCTCTGTGCGGAAGGTCCTGCTGTAACTTCTTTTCAAAAAAAAACCACTTCGAGCTGTGTGTGCAGAAGTCTGGGGCACCTGCAGAAATCTCTGCACATTTATAAATATGTACATTAGAATCACAGCACCTGACGCTTCGTCTGAACTGGCTGTATAACTGCTGTTGTGCAACGTTAAACACTTTCCATTTTTATACCACTGAAAATGAGGACTTGACTATCCCATCTACACCTCTGGTTAGGCAACACTTGGCTCAGGAGGAAGAAAACTTACTAGTTTTGTTGTGTAATGATGCAGTGCAGTTAAGTCTGCCTGCAATTTATGGCAGGGACGTTGCGGCAAAGGTTAAGTTCTGTCCTGCCGCAAACCCCTGCCAACTGCCTGCTGCATTCCCACCCAAAATATAAATATAAATAGAGCACGCCTGCTGCAAGGGACCCCATCTTCTGTATGTTCTGTAGTTTGTATCTGTTTTGCGTAAAATAAGACTGTCCAAGACTGTGGAGAATCTGGCCTAGAATAAATAAATTAAGAATGATTATAAAATATGCATGGGGTATTTATATAGAACCATATTTTGTGAAAGGTAATCCCTTATGAAATTTATAGTACAGTATATCACCAAAGAGAGAAACTGGAGAAAAGGTTAATAGCTGGACTAATTACAAATCCAGATATATATAATTCAGTCTCCCCAACAGCATCATGCCCTTGTGGTTTAAGAAAGAAGTTAGAAAGGAAATACTCTTTTGGAACATACTGGTCTTTTTTTTGTAATATTTATGAGTATACTAGTATTTAATTAATTATTTATAGATTTCTGTCATGCATCTCATTTGTTTGATATATATTTTTTATCAGTAGTACTTAGTACTCAAGCAAGTACTTCAAGAAAGCAGAATATAACGTAAATCTGCAATAGCCTTTGGGAAACTGGTAAATATGTAAACGTGACTATATAATGGATGGAGATTTCAGACAGTATGTTGAACCTATCATTTTGCTGTGGCTGATATAAATTTTAATGTTTGTGTTATTCGTTCTTATCGCAAAACTTTTGATTTTAATTTTCTCAGTATAGCAGTAGATAAGAAACACAGTAATTCTCAGCTAGTTTATTCTGAGCTAAAATGCTGTAGAATTGTCCAGTGCTCCTTTACCCTAAGGCTCCTTCCTTCTTGTTGTTTATTGGATGGGAAGCGTGAAGTATGAAATAGTATAAAACAATCCAGCATATTTGGAAGACAGAAAGTGACTGGCATTGAAAGGTCTGCTACGTGCAATTTACCTGTTCACAAGTTGAAAAGCATATATATATATATATAATTGATAGTTATAATGTAGCATAGAATTATTACTGCGTGTCTTTTTCCATTAATGGCATATACATAAAGAAGCTCTGGTAGTCCTCAATTACCAAATTTAGCAAGAGAGTTTAACCCAGTACACTCTCTAAAGGTGACTAATATCTGTCTCTGTATATGAACAGGAAGGGCTTGTGGTATGAGAAAAAACAAGATCTGCCAATCCAAGCAGAGAAATACAGAAGTGGTATAACTCATGAGGAGAAATAATAATAATGAAATACAGCGCCAGTCAAAACATAAGTGAAAAAGTGAGGTAATACTCTCTGAAATGCTTTGCACTACAACTCAGCTAAACACTAGGTATCTGATCACATTTTTACAGCTAAGAACAAAACCATTTCAGTTTAAATGCATGTTGTTTGCTTTTTCTATTTAAGAAATCTTGCATTACTATAACGACCATGATTTTAAATTATTTGATAATTTCACATAAGTTGTCCCAAAAACATAATAAATTTATTTGTAGATCTCATGAGTGGTCATTATCCTTTTGCTAGACTAGCCCTCAAACACTCAGAGCTTCTCTTCCATAAAAAAGCCTCAGTGAACATGAAGTACAAAGAGTTAGACATTCACATACTGTTAAAACTAGCAAAAAGTGGTAACTAAGTCAAGCCTCTCAATAACAGCAACTAAATTCAGCCCTTCTCAAAGCAGGATTTGCTGCCAACGTTGCTCCCAAACCCTATTCCCGAGCCCTTGCCGCAGACAGAAGGCAGCAGCCCCGGGGCTGCTCGGGACGCCGCGCTGCACGGGGCGAGCGAGCGGCCAGCACGGAGCGGCGCTGGATCAACCCCGGCCAAGGGAAGCGGGGAGCAAAGGCTGACCCGACCCGCGGCCACCGCTTTCTTCCTGACTGATGTGGGAACGAGGCAAATGCAACTAACGTCACCACGTNAATAACAGCAACTAAATTCAGCCCTTCTCGAGGCAGGATTTGCTGCCAACGTTGCTCCCAAACCCTATTCCCGAGCCCTTGCCGCAGACAGAAGGCAGCAGCCCCGGGGCTGCTCGGGACGCCGCGCTGCACGGGGCGAGCGAGCGGCCAGCACGGAGCGGCGCTGGATCAACCCCGGCCAAGGGAAGCGGGGAGCAAAGGCTGACCCGACCCGCGGCCACCGCTTTCTTCGGGAACGAGGCAAACATCACCACGTCACTGCCGGGGATCCACGGAGCCAGCGAGCGAGTAGCTACTTCGGCCACTGAAAATTATGTCCTGTTTCCAGCTTGGCTGTTTGCCTGTACTCTGAACCTCGTTTCCTTCACCTAGTAAGAAACACTGACCTTTACAAAGAGCACTGGGATCAATTAGTGATCAGTTTGTAATCAGGGTTATATTGCTTGGAAGAATAGAAAAGATTATTAATCATTTCACAAGTTTAGAAAAAGTGGCTTTTTGGGATGCTTAGGTCTAAGTCATGTACGTAATGTTTACTTTTGAACAAATTTTCAATTCCTTTAAAAGACAGAAAAGAAAAAGCAGATGATAGCAGTCTACCTCAGTATACTGACTTTCAAAAGTGACTATATAAATACTTCAGGACCAAACAAAGTTTGCTACAGTTAGAGATCTCACACAAGCCTCCTATAAACATGAACACTAAATCTTTAACTCATTACCTCTTTCCTTGTTAAAGGCTAAATGATACTTCTTTCCAGGGTAAGAGGAATGAAGAGTATGCATTTTCTGAGCTGCTGAAGCTTGTTATTGAAATCAAGCTTTATGACACTGCTGTTTTCCATACTCGGACCTTGTCTATTGGATTTGTGCGGCTGCTTCCAGAAATAAAAAGGGCAAATGTCAAGGCTCTTTCCAAAGCAAAGGAAAGGAACTGGTTGTTAAATGGGCTGCGTTGAGCAATCTTCTAGAAAGGACACCTACTAAAAGTGGCTTGCAGGGGAGCTTGTCCTAACACGCTCCTCCATTGCTGCTATGGCACAGGCCAAACTCATGTCCTTTAACATTCACATTTCATACTTGGGCATCTCCGGGGTTTTCAGTAAGATTGATTCCTTTAGAAAGGCTGGATGGCAGCGCCAGTATCGGCCCCTTCCCTCCTCTCTAAATAAAAGAACGTGTGTTTGAGCGTTTACGAAGCAGCGCGAAAGCGGTGCCTGTTTGCCCAAGGAGCCTTGTCAATTCTCCCCTCCTCGTGCTCTAACCCGTATTGATGGCGCTGCCTCCTGAAGTCACTCACTCAAAAAAGGAATTCATTGCAGGAGAACGATTTCTGAGGCACATCACTGCCCTGTACATTCACATCAGATTCCTTTCTTCACATGAAAAATGAGAACATTTCTGAGCTGCAATTTTAAATATTGAGTCAGGCTACTGATATCAATAAGTTGGATTATCCAAGACGTGATCTTACAAAGTGCTGAACGCTTCCAATGCTGTTACCAAGGCACAAAGTGCAACCCTTTCTAGGGAGCGTGCAGCACTTTGCAGCTTCGGACCCTACAAAAAGAGGATTAACTGTTTACAGAATACAGAAAGTCTGAGGCCAAGCCACTACATCAGCCAAATATCTTGCCTCTCAGGTGATGACAGATATCTTTAATGTATATTAAAAACACTGTCAGGCCTGCATCAACAGATTGCAGTTTAATTCTGTATCATGTCTATTTTATACTATTTCTAGTCCCTTGAATCAAGGAGTTAAGCAGCTCAGGCTATTTAATATTCCCATGCACACAGCATCCAAGACAACAACAGGGAGGGGCATTTGTTTACATGTACACTTCATAGTATAGCAACATTTATTTAGAATAAGCAGTGTCAGGGAGCTAGAAGGTCATAATATTAATAAAGCCACAGCACTGAAAACCAGACATTTCTATACAGAACGGTTCCATGTAGCTTACTTTAAAAAATAAAATAAATAAAATAAAATAAAATAAAATAGTTTAGCCAGACATTTTTTCCTTCTACATGAAAGTCAAGTGAAATTCTGAGGAAGAATGGGCATAGATTTATCTGTCTGGCATAAACGCATCGTTCTGGAGCATTAATGTTTCCACTAAGAAACGTTACATTTGTTGAGCACTTCTTTGATAAAAGACAAGTGCACTTGTTTGTGAATTAGGATCTTTGTTCGGTGAGTTGATTTTAACATACTTAATATGTGCTTTGATTTTTAGTGCTCCTTATCATGGTTCTTGATTTCTGGAGAGTTTTCTTCAAGGAGAATACATGCTTTCAGGTGGACGTTTTGCTGTTTTGCCTGGGGTATTCTGATCTTATTCATCATGTTTTTCTAGTGCTTTTTCTATTCAAAGAGTTGTCATGAATCAAAAATTTGTTTTCTTTTCATCAAGAGCTTTCTCTCTCTATGAGGTATAATTCTATTTACTTTTTCCTTACTTTTTGCCCTTTCTTCCTCATTCTTTCTGCTAACCCATTTAAAGGAAGCATCTTACTTTTAGTGTCATTAGAAACTGCCACTGAATATATTATAGTACATTGTGTTTTATGAAATACTGGGATTATAAAAAAATTGTAAAGTCAATGGAATAACTAGGTAGGCAAACCTTTGAAAACCTGGGCTTGAATTGTTTGCCCGGAAGGTTTATGCTGGACCACATGTGGAACCAGATGTTCCATGCATTACAGTAGCACCAGCATTAGTAAAACTCTCTTCTGCTCCGCCTTCCTTCTCAATCTTTTACAAGAAAATTGCCAGATGCTTAACAGAAAGCAGTAATTACTTTGCTCATCTTTAAAGTCCCACATTTCAAATATAAGATTGAAAAACATTTTCTGGGCACAATGGAAGATTTTTGCTTTTAGCTGGATGATACTGGATACAAAATTCTTTTTCCTCTGAGGTGGAATTAGTATTAGAGCCTTTAATCAACACCATCTCAACCTATTATTCTGTCTTTTGTAATCTATAAAATGAAATGCATTGTATACTTAAGAGATTAGCATATGTGTATTTTTCACTCTAAAAGGGTAACAAAGAAGGAAATACTCATAAAATATGATCAAATTCAAAATTTCCACTGCAAAATAAACCATTTGAAAACACCGTGTGTTGGGTAGAAGATTAGAGTTGCCTTTCTCCAGGCCCAGATAGGAAGCATGCCTTTTCCGAGGCTGCACGCGCAAGCCGTAGGTTATCATTTGTGACTGCTATGTATGGAAAAAATAATTGCTGAAGGTGGGAAAAGAAGAAGGAAGTTGGGAAAAGAAAAAGGCTATGTGGCTTTTGCATGGGAACTATGCCTTAAGATTTTAAAATGCAAAGATAAAACCTTGATTTGAATTTCAGATCAGCAACACATCAGGTGCAGCTTTAAAAGAAGCTGATAACATATATGTATTTTTAATGAAACACTTTTACAAAAAGGCACAGAAAATGCTAAATGAGCAGAACAATACAAAAGATAAGTTCAAACAAAATTCTTTTCACCTGCTTTTGCTTGAACACTACTACACATGTGCACAAACTGAGAGGAAAATTTAAAGAAATTATATACAAAAACGGCAAGAACAAATTGTGTATAATGAGGATATTGAAAAAAGTAAGGCCAGTCACAGTGAGCACAGAAACACATAAAGAATAAAACATAAAATATGATATTATAAAATTCAGTTTTAAAGTAAGGGCTTTAAAATAATCTCTGTAAAAGGATGGAGAGGTAACTATTGAGGTAAGAAGAGTCATAGCTGTGCGTTTTGGAGGTGTCTGATGGAACAGTATTCACAGACACGTGCTGCAATGAGCACCCAACTTTCACTAGCCTTGTAAGACCTGAATCTTACAAATTTGACAGCTACTACTATTTATATCACATTAAGAAGTGATTAAAAGCAAAAATTAAGATCTTGTTTCATGTTAGAAAACAGGGTTCTCAGCAAGTTAGAAGAGCATCAATGTGCCTGGAAGGGACCTGAAACAAAGAATATTAATTCTCCTGTTATGTTATCCTCTGTCTTTGAAGTGATTATCCATTTTATTAGAAATACTAACACCTTTCAGTTTCTCCAGATCTCAAACCTACGTATGTTGGACAGGAATTCATCTGTACTGCAATATTTTATGTGATTTTGCTTTTATTTGTGTATCTGAGGAAGTGAATCACTCCGCAAAATGGCTCCTTGAGTAACACGGGCATTTTTTGTCTTTCCACAGAGATCCCAGCTTACAGTCCTTGGTTATAAATAAAATGGTGTCTTTTTGTCCCTGTTTTAGGGCCATAATTAATCTTGAGGTCCAAAGATCAAGCTCATGAAAACACGATGATGATCTAGCAAAAGACTGTGGAGCAGGAAAATGACATGACATTTATTCTTTAATATCTCCATTGTCTTAAATTATGTTGCCAATTTAATTTACCCCAGTGGAACACTACCAAGAAGGAAATAGCTTAACTTTTTCATTATAAAGTATTGTGTGGATTTCTCTATTACTAATGTGAGAGATACTGAGGTTTTTAACTTCTGCAGGAAACTGCCGAGCTGACAGTATGAGCTTTGCGAATAGATCACAAAAATATATTGCAATTTTAATCTGTGAGTTTTTCTGTATTTTGCCTTGAATTCTGGCCTCCAACTATTCAGCTATGGGAGAACTGCACCTGGAAAGAATTTAGCAACTATGCTGCTGACCCAGGATAAAATCCAGTTAAATCTTTCCTACTTTTGTTGGCCTCACTGGGAGAAAACATGACAAGAAAAAATATTTTTTGTCACTACATGTTCTGAATATGCACAGAAAGCAGTACTGTTGAGTAAGCAAATATCCCATTTCTGATGACTTGGATAGACTCCTAGATTCATAAACAGTGAATAATAAATGTATTGCTCAACAAAATGATGGTTACTTTTCTAAGTGATGCTCTTGCACGTACCACAGTTTCCTTTAAGCTTTTGGATGAGGGTCTGTCTTGCAGGATGCCTTCAAGTTGCTCTTGGAAAACACTGTTCATCTCTAATATCTCTGAAACTGCCCTATGTTTGTGCTTTCAGCATGTTTTTATGTTCATGCTTTTTGCAGTTCTGCTGCTTCAGAAGATCCCTTGGTCTTCATGTCCAAGCAGTATTTACTCCATATCTTGTAAAGAGTTTCTCATATATGTTATGATACACAAAAAGAAAGGACGCTGTCTTATCCGTCAAAGTTCATCTGCTTATTACAGGATTTCCTGCTACCATTCTCCAGTATCTGTCTATGGAAGAAATCCTCAAGCTCTAATCATCACATCTGGGCACAGCGACACTCAACCCTGGGGCATTACATAACTAGAGTGCACCAAGAATAGGCAAACAGGATAAGAAAGGAACCACGTCCTTCCTAAGAGCTGGTGAAAGCTGGTGGTTATCTCTGATCTCGAGAATATCTTTCAGTTTATGCTGGGCCACAGGCTCATTTTCATCTCGTCCTGAGAGCAGCATCCATCTCAGCCGTGAGCTGCTCAGAGCCGTCTGTCAACTGGTTCAGGCAGCTGTGATGGAAACTTCTTATCCCGAGGACATTTCCCATACCGAGCATCAGACACAAGCATGACTGGAGCCACGGAGCCAGCCTGAGCAACGTGCCCTGCTGCCACCTCGAGCACTGGCCTGCCACCACGCACGCAGCTCCAGAAAGGCTGCCATGTACTGCACTTTTCTTCCTTTATTTAGTTTAAGTGGACTGCATTTTCTACACTGCATGATAGAAGAATAACTGAACAACATACAAAGTGCTTCTTGTTGTAATGTGTGAATAAAAATAGGAATTCTTGTCCATGATCTTCCCCAATAGTCAAAAGCTCCATATCTCCCTGGAAGTGCCCATGTTGACTCTACCAAGGCAATGCTGAGCAGTGCAAGCATCCACATTACTTACAGCACAGCAACTGCCGTTAAGGGGAGGCTTCATTAGCAGCTTTATGAAAGAGGCAAGGAATTAAAAGGAGATGATGTCAAATTTCATCTTGATTTTTAAATAATGACTCTTCAAGGTCACATCATGGTAGTGTTGAGAAAACGACGCTGCTGCCATTAGTATCGTGCCTGCTCTTTGCAAAAGATGGTTTTCAGTGCTGTGAATGTAGACTCCTCACAACATTAGAATTTACTTTTAAAAGATAACTATATCGTCTGAAATATGCTTAAATCTATAAATATAAATAAGGTTTTTTTAGCTTGATATGATGCCAATGAATATTGAGGAGTGAATATCATTCACTACTATACTCAATTTATTCCTTTTTGTTATCTAAGAATTCTGATCTGTACTCCTTTGCCCTTACTGAATGGCTGCTCTAGTCTTCACAGCATTTTGATAACTCCCTTTTTAAAAATCTATTTGTTATATCTATTGCTTTCCACCTGAATTTGTCATCTGCATGGGAGATATAATGCTGCAACCCTGAGTTAAAAAAGGATGAACATGCTGAAATAGTGGTTTTCCAGCCATATATTTACACAGCTCTATCTCTAGTTGGCCTGAGTCACACAAAATTAAGCCCTTGTTTTGCTGTGCACTGGGCAAACAGAGTAGTAGGTTATTTTATGGCCTAAGACTATCTCAAGGTGGACCCTGCAGACAGATATGAGATGCACAGCTAACAAAACAGCTGCTCCCTTGGTTCATTTTTTATTATTTTGGAGACACGGGTCTCTATAGGTGAAACACGCAACGTTTCCTCGCCTGCCGCCCCCGTGCGCAGCGGGAAGCGGAGGGACAGGATGACCCAGACGTCCCCACGCTCCAACACGCTCCATCTGCAGCAGGCGCTTCAAGTGACCCTCTCTGCAGCCCGCCCTCGCCTCTCCCCAGCATTCAGCCACATCCCCACATCTCTGTCCATCAAAAAGTAAGATATTTTAAACTATTTTTCAGTGTATAATTCAACTACTAACATCTTTCTGATGAAACTGATGATTTTGGAAGGTGCAAGATTGTCACAACTTCTGATAACCCCCCAAAACTGCAACACTAAAAGGCTCAGCTGCATACAAAAGGGTACAGGAAAATAATGACAATTTGCTACATTTCAAAATATGAAAAATGATGATTCAGCTAACAGTTCTGTTATTTTTTATTATCTGTTTTATTTTTTCTAAAAGCCTTCGGATTACAGGGCTATGAGGAGATCTTCTATAAGATGAAGAGCATCTGATATCAAGAAAACTACTGCAAAATATTCTAATCTAAAAGGATATTTCACAAAGAAACGGGTTTTTTTTACACAGAGCTCCAATATAGATTTTTTTAAACTTGTTTTGAATCCACATCACTAACGATATCTCAGGTAGGTCACAGTGACTTAACCTTGTGCCCTTTTATTTTTTTATTCAATTACGTCTTAACATTACTCTTATTTTACACTTACCTGGCTGTAAGCTTTGTGTATTCCCTTTAAGTCCATCTATAAAGTAATGGCATTGCCACTGTTGTCAGGTTTCCAAGCGTGCTGTTAATGGAGATTTTTTCTAACACCCTTGTACATTATTTTCCATTTTAGCTGCAATGCTACCAACCTCGTAGTTTCCATTGTGTCATAAAAAGTATTGGTCAATATCTCTGTTGGTTTATAAAGATTCATAAAATTCACAGCCTTGGAAAAATTCCAGGACCAGGTTCTCAACACAGAAGAGAATCGTTCTAGAACTGCTAAAAGTAACATGCGTTGTTTGAACTACTTTGCAGATGTTACTGAAGTATTAGTACCACCAGTTAAATTGACTGTGGGTGGCTGCTTTGGGGGACCAGACAAGAAATATTTTTTAGAAACCCAACCTTCTGCACTGGAACAGTGAGAATATTCTTCTACTACAAAGTCTGTTAACAAGAGGGACAAATAGGACATTCATTCCACTTGAAATGTTATAAAGTGAATTTGGGATTCATTTTGACAAAACTTTTTAAGGGAGACATTTAAACTAAATACAAAATTTACAGTGAAAACCTCAGCTCAGCAGCAGAAGGCACCCAGGGTGTGCGTATGCTTTGTGGGAGTCCAGTTACAGGGGACGTACTGCAGGAATGTCTAATAGTTTGTGGATTAAACGTATTTCAAAGACATTTTACTGGACGGACACAAGCAGAAATCTGTAAATTCTGCAGTAGAGTCCAGAGAGAGACATGCAGGGCCAGCGCAGCCGGGGGGCTGAGTCCAGGGTGTCCTGCCCGTCTGTGTCCCCGAGGGACCGCGAGCGCCCAGCACCACGCAGGGTGGCAGAGCGCATGTGGGCTCTAGGAACAAGCCCAGCAGCCCTTTCAAAAGGATAAGAAAGAAAAAAATCAGTATGTGGAAACTTGGGGTTTCTTACATTTTATGCTGGAAAACCCCACACAGAGATCCAAGTCAGCTTAACTTTGAATGACCTGTTTTTAGGAAAATGTGTCACAGCTTTTATGTTATTTAAATGTAGGGGTTTTTTTTTGTCTGTGAATATTAGCAAAGTTCTTGCTGCTTTAGATAAGCAGATGACATTCTATTCCTCTTCGTTTCCCTCATTAAAGCAAAGAAGTTGAATATTAATGAGTGTGGAGAATTATGTTGTCATGCATGTTAGTCTAGAAAATAAAAATTCGTCCCATAAAAAAGTCACAGGATCAAAGAAGGTTTTTACTGTTAATTGGAAACAAAGTGTCAACAGTGTCCTGATTTAAAGGGCATTCGTGGATGATAAGGCAGCTTTTTTCCCCCAAAAGGAAATATAATTAAGGTAGAAGTACAGTTATTATTAGTATTTCTTTACTAATATCCCTTTTCTCATTACCTGTGGCATTCAATGTGGCATTCCCAATATTCCAAGCACTTCTAAGAATCCAAAAATGTATTACTGAAACATACTTCCAAATTACTAAAGGCAATATTTTTATAGGCAAAAGCACTTTAAGCATTTGTACATGTACAAATACCTGAGGGGAGAACGTAAAGAGGATGGGGCCAAACTCTTCTTGGTGGTGGTCAGAGACAGGACAAGGGGCAATGGGTACAGGCTGAAACTCAGGCAGTTCCACCTCCATGTGAGGAAGAACTTCATTACCGTGAGGGTGACAGAGCCCTGGCACAGGCTGCCCAGAGAGGCTGTGGAGTCTCCTGCTCTGGAGATCTTCAGAACCCACCTGGATGCCACCCTGTGCTCCGGGTGTCCCTGCTGGAGCAGGGGGTTGCGCTAGATGAGCTCTAGAGGTCCCTGCCAACCTCAGCCACTCTGTGTGGTTGAAAGTATTTCAGATGCAGTAGTTTTACACGCTTCTTTTAAATCTACACAACTGCATGAAAAAGGTGTTGGTGGCATTAGTCTGATGGTAAGTAAGCTTAAAAACAGTGACTTTACTTCACAGACTAATAGATGGAAAAAGAGGTAGGATCACCTCCTCATTTTCGACTTCCGAGCTCACTCCCAATTGGAGCAGTGAAAGCTGCAGTGAAAGCTGCAGAAAGTTTGCAGANTCTTTTAAATCTACACAACTGCATGAAAAAGGTGTTGGTTGCATTAGTCTGATGGTAAGTAAGCTTAAAAACAGTGACTTTACTTCACAGACTAATAGATGGAAAAAGAGGTAGGATCACCTCCTCATTTTGGACTTCCGAGCTCACTCCCAATTGCAGCAGTGAAAGCAAAGCCCGTGTTTGCAGAGCTCCTAGAGCTGCAGCATCTCCCCCAGCCCCACCACACCAGCAAGCACCGAGCACTTCGTTACCCATAATCAGGGGTACACTAATGAATTTCAGCGCACCCAGCACCGTTACGAGCAAGGCTTGGACAGACCTCCCTGAGAAGCTCGTAAGAAAGCAAACGCCTCATGGGTCAGAGTAGAGAGTATCAGGAATAGAGCCTGGAACAATTTTATGTCAATATTATCTGTAATTGAAGCCCCGAAGTGTAAGCTTTAAGGGAGAGATTTCTAGGCTTTCTGGCGAGATAACCTCTCTGCCTCTTAAAAGGGCAAGGTCATTTGGCTGCTGTGCACTGCTCGGTTGCAGTGTTCTTCAGGTATGTCTTGCAAAAGAGCATTATTTACTGTAGCAACAGTAACTGCAAGTTTCCTCTTGTTTCCATATGAACAATGCTTTTCCGAAAAAATCGGAGAACCTATTAATCCTAAGAAATTGGGCTGAAGTGAACAGTGCAAATACCTGAAACGTTGCCGATATGTCTCTTTCTATGATGAGGCAAGCCTAAAAGGTTTCAGAGTCATGTAGTTTGGTCATACAATCATAAGTTTACAGCAATCAAGCTATAAAATACATTTGTCAACATGGCAAAGCTCAAACAAAAATAGTCCATGTATTTCCTCCACATGTATCAGCTGAGGTACTATGAGGATAAATACTATTTTAATCACTACTGCATTTTATTGGAACCCTTGTTAGTAACACCAACAAATAAGAAATTAATTATAAAAGACGGATGACAGTACAAATCATTACTTTTTACAACTACCCAAAAAAAAAAAAAAAATCATAAATCTCTTAGGATTCACATGGTTTCAAACGCAGTGGGTGCCATTAGAATTTTAACATGTGCTACCCTTTTGTCATTGCAATTCTGCATATATTCAAGGACAGTAAATTGAGAGTTTTTAAGCATCTGCTGCATCTGTACAAACTGTGAATTACGTGTCATTATCAAACGTTTTGAGTGCTCTGCAGATGGGATTATTCCGTTGGCTGAACTTCCTGCCACCTCTTTTCCTGAAGGGCGCTCGGGGGCAGCGTGAGCGCCGCGCTTGGCCGCTGCTGAGGGTCAAAACACAAACACCCATTTTCAATTAAAAAAATTCAAGACCATTTCTCCTGCTTGAGGTCTCAGCTTGGCTCCTTCCTTTTGTTGGCAGCTAGACCAGAATTATTTCCTAACTAACCTTCATGTCCTTAATTTGCAGGATATATTTGTGCCCTTATTTGCATAACATGGGTCTCAATGGTATTTTTTGCCTATTATGCATCCACATCCTCTTTCCCCATTGGTGCAGGCCGGGTCCTTCAGAAATTTCATGGAATAGTCTGTTCTATAAAAGCACAAATCTCCGTTGTCAAAAACAGGAGACTCATCGTGTGTCAGCAGCCAAGAAACTGTATTTTTGCCAGGAAAGAGCAATGCAATATGTGCATACTTTCCAGTTCTGTGCAGTATTAAGTGACATTTCTTGTTTGCTGATTGAGCAATTCCAAGAGACATTTATTAATGTTTGGTGGTACATTTTTCACAGAATCACTTGACATTATCAAAAGCCATAGGCAGAAGAGACCTCAGAGCTACAGAAAATCTTATTTTTATTTAAAGCTGTCAGGGTTGGACAACTCTTCTGCTCCTCTCATTCTGACATTATGACCTGAGTGTTTGTCTAGTCTCTAGTCTGGGCAGTGAGACTCTTTCCTTGGAGTCTGAATCTCTTTAGACCAAGCAGAAAATGCAATCTAGTAATCTCTGTAAAATCTGTTATTTTAAGGGTTTGCTCTAATGCTCCTGCCATGGGAAGAGAGCTCTGAGCAATCTCACCAGGTAGCAGTTTTGGCCGCCCAGTTAATGCTCTAAATATGAGCTCAGCTCCTCCAGCGCTGCCCCGAGAAGAGGCCTTTGCCTGCCTGCCTTCGCGGGGAACATCCCTGGGTCTCTAGAGCAATTCCCAACCGTCGCCAGCTCCAGCGGGACAGGACAAGACCTGCTGTGGTTAAATTCATCCTTCTTTCTCCTGAGAGATAAAAAGGACAAATTCAGACTGCAGAGCTTTGGGAATGCATATCCACAGATGCGTGTCCAGGGCAGACAGTCACTAACTGAACAACAATATTAACTTCAATTACTTGCTTTCATATGCTTGTTTAGATTTAAATGTGTAATTCATAGGATCAGTGCAGTTGGAAATATAGAAGACCTATTTAGGTCACCTAGTCCATCTTTGCCAGCACAGCATTATTTCCATCAGTGTATTTGCTATTTTATCTTTAAAACTTGATAGTCTGTAAGTCATGTAGGGTTTATAAACTGGGTGCTTAGTAGAAGTGTTATTTGCAGATGATAATCACAGGCCAAGAACAACCAACCCTGCAATACACACTAAATTCCTTGATTAGTTTTCTCTATTGTAACGTTGCTACTGGTTGTACAACGCTATCAGCAGAATCAAGTACCACACAAATTCACACACGATTCACATTTTTACACATTTTGACCGCAACATGCTACACAAAATTGTGTTTACTATTTGAACTTGGCCTAGGAACACTATTCATGCTAATGCACTGGGCAGCAGAATCATGCTGTTGGGCAATTTGTTTAA
The DNA here is from genome assembly GCA_013389825.1 of Crypturellus undulatus. NCBI lineage: Eukaryota > Metazoa > Chordata > Aves > Tinamiformes > Tinamidae > Crypturellus > Crypturellus undulatus. The sequence continues at coordinate 216,287 of VWPW01011273.1, read as the reverse complement.
AAAACTAGACCCAGAATCTCCCTAGCTGAAATCCTTTGAATGACAGACCTGCCACGGTGCCACAAGGAGAAGCGGCTGTGCGAGAGGAGACGCACGAGAGCTGCGGGAAACAGAGCAAATACCAATACCCTGGCTCGCACAAACACCACGCTGCCCACAGACAACTCGGGCAGACACCACAGGGGCAATGCAGGGCTCAGAAAATCCTAATTCAGGTTTTATATATCTACATACATACACATTCATGTATGTACACGCGCACACACACACACACACACACAACTATTTTTCTCATAAAAAGAAAGCAATCTGAAAGCCAGTGGTAGAGGCTTCTGTTCCATCTTAAAAGCCCAAGCCAGCACCTCTGGGTGCCGCGTACCTGCACGCTCCCCCGGGCAGCAGTGACTGAACACCAGGGGAACAAGCCGCACACCAACCCTGCGAGCTGGTCCATCACATCCCTGATGGTCTGAACGTGCCATTGCCGTAAACCAGGGAGCCTAGGCTGACTGCGCAGAGATTCAGGGCACAGGGTGACGGTCAGGCCGCAGGAACAGGAGCCCAGGGAGGTTTGTGCCATTCCAGCCCGGGAGCTGTTCAAGACCTGGAGTAATGGCCTCGTCCTGCCCTGTCCCTGCTGCTGCAGCAAGCTGGAACAGATGATTTCCTCAGTCCCTTCCAACTTGATCCTATGAGTTTTAACCACATTCAAACTGAATTTAAAACAAGAAGCACCCATACAACAAAGAATAATCAAGATAAGCATTAAGTAGAGACGGTTATCAAGGGTTAACTGAACTCAAATATTACCTTAATTCCCTCCCAAAGAGCTTTGATCACCCTCCCATTTTTAGGAGTCTTTTCACTGTGATTATAAAGTGCTGCAAGATGAAAAGCACTTCATGAATGGCATGTATATTCATTTTTCCTATATTTATAACCTACTTGAAGAATCAACACAGAGACATTTTGCTTTCATGATGGTTACCTGTTAATTTTGTTCTGCCTGTGGAAACATGCAAGTATTCTGAATGCTCTGAGGTGATTTATTTTCCCGTTTTATCATCTCAAGAAAATTCCTCCTATTAATTCAGGACATTAAGATCTATGCCAGCATGCAAGGGATTCAAGAATACTCCATTATTTATTTTTTGTGTAAATCTACAATCTCAGATTAAACTAAAGAACCAGAGCACAAAGATTCTATGACACAGAATTAGTATGCAGCAATAATCAGGCTTGTAACCAGGGTTATGAACAGAGGAGATGAGGATAAAAATACACAAAATTCCCTCTAGTGAATATTATACAACTCCTAGTACAATCTAATTTATTTTAATTTTATTCTATCATTTTCTTTTTAGTTCATGAGAAAGAAAATGATGTCTGGAAAGATACATTTTCTTCTCCAACAGTCTTTATTTGATTTACTAGTGTATTACATTCATCAGCATCAGTTATTCCAAAACCTGAGGAACAACTGGAAGCATTACAGAATGAATAGATCAGGGTGAGATTGCTTCCCAAACGGTGCAGGATTTTCATCTGAAAATATGCATCATTCCCACTGACAAACTGTACCTTGGGTATCCTGGCAGAAGTACTGAATTTATAAATGCAGTGAAATTATTTTTCCCCACCTGCTCCGGTACTGTTGTAAAATGAAATGCAGTCATCAGGAGAGAAGTCCACTGGATGAGAGTTTTGGACAAAAAGGTAAAGCACAACATTATATTTAATGGAAGTATCAGTAGAAATTTAATTGTGCGTCCTGGGATTTGATGAACATATCTAGCCTAATATAACCACAGTGGTTAGAAGTTCCAGGGGATCTCAGCTTTCCTGACTGCACTCACTCCAAACCTCAGCTTCGCGCTGCCCAAGTCCCCTGCCCTGAAGGCAAGACAAACTTCCTAAAAGAAACCTTTTCTTTGTAGTCTGCTGCTTGCAATATTACATTTTGCAGACAGTCTAAAGTGAGAAAAGGGGAACTGTAACAAAGAGAAAGAAAGGAGAAGATTGCCTGCATGAAAACAAGACTTTTCTCCCAAGATCCTTCCAGTAACTGAAATAGCACTTTTATGAAACCTAGGAAGCCCACCAGGTTCGAGGCGATCCCTAGTCTCGCAGCAATACTTCCGAAGGCAGGTGGGCGCTGAGCCAGCCCAAGTTCATCTCCTGAATCCTGCACACTAGCCAAGAGCAGCTTCTCTCCAGCCTGATACTGTGGAACCACGTGAAACCTTCAGGTGAGGGTGGTGATTCTGCCTACCGTCTATGCACAGAAGCATATATGCTTCTACCTTCCTGGCTTCAGAAAAGGACCTTCTGGTGCTTATCTCAAAACTAAAACATGTATTATAAACATTAGAGTTTATCATTAAAGTCTAAAGATTATTAAAGTCTATTAAAGACCTGAAAATAGTTTTATTTATTTATTTAAAATGGCATCACAAATCAGATACAGCAATGCAAGAAGCAGTTATGGTATCTAATTAAACTAACATTTTTTCAGCTCATGCTTTACAGTCAAACTACGACTTACTCCCTGTGGGTAGCTAACTAGGTTTAAACTACAGGGTATATTTGAAAAACAGTTTTAGCAAAGATATTTGTTTGATAATTTTGTATTTAATAAAAACACATAGATTTACTGCCATGCACAGATAGTTAAGAATAGAAACAAGGTAACATCAGAGCAGATATCTAACACCCTGAATTTCACTCTCATCTCGCAAAGATCAAAGAGGCCAATTCCTTAAAACCACGTGGCCTTTGTAGATAGCCTGATCAAACTCAAATGGGAGTTACTGATACCGCCTGTTCTTGGGGCAGATGACATCAAGTTGCCTTTCCTGGAAGACATCTCCAGAACATCCTTGAGCACATGTGGCACTGATTAAAGGACGACAGAGACACCCCAAGACAGCAAAGTCTCGTGCAAGCCTGCAAGCTCATCTGTACTACAAGGTAGATACACTCTTGAATGCCTCCTGAGGCAGAATTTGCACCCTGTTTTTCTCTAGATGTGTCCTAGGGGAACTGCCCTATAGATGAACAAGCATCTCCAACAGTTGATGGATGAACAGGCAGGTGAACGTGGCCTCGAGCACAGGATCAAACTAGGTCCTATATCACTCTGGAAAGGCAGCTCCTGAACCCCTTCCCAAAGAAATACTGTGCACTCTTCCACATGCAGACTTATTACTGACTTGCTTGGGACTCATCTGAGCAGAACAAACAGTGCCCTTAGATCTGACAATTCATGTAAGAAAAATAAGGCTTAACTTGGAATGGATCTGTTTCTGACAAGAGAATGATGGATAGAGCCACTTTACATACCCTGGCAGAAATATCTTTGTTGATGAGTTTTATGTCTTGCAGAAGAAAAGGAACAGTGTGTATCTAGATTTCTAAATGTGAGGAATGTGAAATATTGCATTTCCCATTGGAATCTATAATTTCATAGATTATGAGTTTTGTTTAATGACTGACTGCAAAAATGATATTTTAGTCTTTAGCATTTCAATGATTTATGATCTTGTCAGCAACATTTTAATATGTTTTATGTGCCCAGATGTTTCTGCAATTGTGACATGCTATAAAAACAGAGTGGTCAATTGCCCTCCCGTGCTTTTCGTGTCAGGTCTGTGGCAGAAAGGCACAGTGGACTGCACAGTGGAGCTGCAGTAACAGGTTGGGATTGCTTGTTATTAACTCGTGAAGCTTCTTAATCACTGCTTGAGAAGCCACTTTCCAAAAGAGACTAGGATATAAGCGGTATCACCCACACTTACACACAGTGAGAAAGAGAGAGAGGGAATGAGGGAAAACTTCACAACAATAACACCTTTTTAACCAAAACAAAAACCCCACCACATATCGACCTGACTTCCTCACGGTTAATTTTGAACTAAAGTCTTCCAGCTACATAGAAATAACTTAAGTGAGAAACGAGTGGCCAACATCTCTTTGAAATTATGCTCTCCCTAGAAAAAATGACTCCACGAAATGAACACGTGGAGCTGGCTGAGGCAAGCGGACGTTCTGAGACTCGTGCAGGTTTCACAGCACAGCACTGACGGGAGGAGAGTGCTGGTCGCTCACGGCTCTGGCCTCCACCACCACCCGTGGAGGAACCTGCACACGCAGCAGCGCCGTTTAGTGCAGAAATACCTGTGCCTGTACCTCCTGACATGCAGCTCTGAGACCTGCATAAAATTACACATCAAAGCGCCCTCAGTTCTCACAGGCTGCATTCACTGGATCCCAAGCCTCCCCTCCAAAAGCAAAAGATCTGCTCCTTCATTTGTTTAAGGTTTATTTCTATCCTTCCATTGCATTCGTATCGTTTTCAAGGTTGTGTTTGTTTGCTGTAATTCTGTTCTCATTAGATTACTTCCCTCTCATCCTCGGCCTGCGAAAGCACAGAGACCCGTGAGATTACACTGTTACGTGGCAGACCAGGGATAATACAGTCAGCTTTGTGCTGATGGGGAATTTGTGTCTTCTTCTTTTTTTTTTAACCTGCTTTCCTTTAAACTGTTTTTCAGCCAGTCATCAGTTTCATGGTTTGACAGACCTATTTTCACTCTAACTGAGCTCATTGAATTGCAAAGGAAACTAATGAGCACGAGCACGGCAATACTCCCACGCAGAAGGGCTCTTCCAACTGGGTGCCTAGCTGCCACCCGGGGCCTTCTCCCAGCTCCACCAGATTTGTTGAGCAACAGTGATGGATCAGAACAACAATAAACTGCTTTAAAAAAAGCTGTTTGTTCGTATATATATAGGTGAGAAGATGAATAAACAAAGCTACGTTTTTAAACATTTGGAATTCCTTGTATCGAATGTTTGGAAAATGAAGTCAGCATTGTGCATCTAAAGTCTGTATGTTTGCTCTAATCCGATGGTAGTAGAGCTGCTTGGAAACAAACAACATAAAACAAGGAATGCACCATTTTTTCCGTACAGAAACAATGTTAAAAGGACACACACACAACCATGACCATCACAACCTTCTAGGCACTGCTTCTTCCACAGCCTGGCCGCCCAGCCCAGGGCTCCCCGGGATCAAGAACATCTCTGGAAACGTCCTGGAACCTTCAAGACTTCCACAGTCTCTCCTGGCTCCCAGCCCAGGACATGGCAGCAAAGCCCAAGGACCTCTGANGAAACAACATAAAACAAGGAATGCACCATTTTTTCCGTACAGAAACAATGTTAAAAGGACACACACACAACCATGACCATCACAACCTTCTAGGCACTGCTTCTTCCACAGCCTGGCCGCCCAGCCCAGGGCTCCCCGGGATCAGGAACATCTCTGGAAACGTCCTGGAACCTTCAAGACTTCCACAGTCCCTCCTGGCTCCCATGTGCCACCCCAGGACATGGCAGCAAAGCCCAACGACCTCTGAGAAATCTGTTTCTCTCCAGCGTAAGTCAATGACCCCAGGATATTGCAAGTGCAGCCACACTTGTCCAGGGCTGCATTAGCAATGATTTTCAGTAGGAACCATCATTCCTGCTTCAAAAATAATTGCTGGGATTTGTTATTTAAGAGCATCATTTGAGAGGAGCTAGGTTGTAAAGTAACTGCTTGCTCTAGTCCTGGCATCACGTCCAGGATGCTGTCCTAGCATCACGTCTGACTCTATTGTTTATCTTTTATAAAAAGAAAGCCAATAAATTTAGCTGTGGAAAACAGACAAGCCATAAAAAAAGACTATGAGTAGTCAAACACATGGCAACAGATTTCAGCTGAACTAGAATGTGAACAAACTCCCATATGGCAGCATGAGCAATCGTGACCAAAACAAAATATAGATTATATATCTAGTACAAGGAATAACAAACAATTATGTTTTATAAAAAAGTCATGCAATTCTGAGATTAAATTAAAAAATAATCATATGTTTTGAAAGTTTAGCAACAGGAGATACTGATTACTAAGCCTACAAAGTCCTTTCCCAAGCTGATTCCAGACATAATAGATGAGCACAAACAGCTGATGCTTACTCTGCTGCTGAAAACCGTTCATTAAACTGCGTAACAAATAATGTATTTTATGCATATCACTTAATTCGCACACAAGAATGCTCCTAAGGCCTGATTCCAAACATAAGCAGGAAAGAAGGGAGAAAGCAACGCGGAGGTGGGCGGTCTCGCCACCCGTTAAAGGCGGTTGTGGGAGTCCAGGCAGGGACGCGGCTACCCGGGCTCTGCGGGAGCCGCCGGAACAGCTCGGAGTGGAGCAGCAGCCTTGCCCCGACAGCCCATTTGCTGGCAGCCCTCGGGAAGTGTCCTGCGCTTCCTACGTGCAAAAAGGGGCACGCGATGGCTATTCACCTATTGTACAAAGTGCTCTGGCCTAGAAAGTCTTTATAGGTTTCAGTACAAAGGCACTTACGTGCTAACATTAAGCTACCTCCTGGAAAATGAGATGGCAATGAAAATTCTTCTGCCCTTTTTTTTTTTTAAAATGAAAGAATGGTCACTTTTATGATTTTAATGTTACCATAAACACACACTACTACAATGTAAAATAAAGGTGAACAAAGCAAGAGCACTGCTGTGATACTGTCTCCCCAACAGAGGAATACTCTGTGATTATGGCATATTTTCCCAACAAACTTGGACATCACTTGGCAGCTGGCAGACCCGACCTCAAAATCTCTTTCCAAAAAGCCAATTGTTTCTAATTCAGTCAAAAATGCAATCAATCCCTTCAAAAGAAGCAAACTAGATAAGCATGCAGACAAGGTCCAACATATATCTGTATATGCTCAAACTTCAGCCTAGCTCAGTACTGTACATCTGGCTTAATAAAGCCATAGAGAGGGGAACAACTGGCTGGAGGATCCTGCACTAAAACCAGACCTACGCAGAGCAACCTCCCCACACGCTGTGGCAGCCTCTTATCTCTCCCAGGCATCACAGACCATCCATCTCCCTTTAGTATAAGGCAAGTTCAGGTAATTATGTAGCCAAAAATGTTAACTTACTTAAAATTTATCTTACAATATGTTCATGCATTCATCAAGATGTTAAGAACCGCCAACTCTGTATTTTTCTATATTACACATTACTCTCATACTGTACAAGACATGATCAAGTGCACATAATAAATAAAAAACCCACATCCTTAATTCGCTCTGGAATCTGCTACATACTTCTGAGTTTAATTTTAGGAATGACACCCACTCACCATGTAACACCACCATCCACTATATAGTATTTTAACTGTTTCATTTGTGTATCTTAAAGCACTTTCCGGAGATGGGTGTTATAAACGGACAAATCCTCTGAACCAACTGATTTGCCAGTCTGCTTTATTGTAAATAGCAAGCAAGCAGCGCCGGGCGGCCGCAGAGTCTCTGCTCCACCCACGGCGCGCGCCTTGTAACCCGTGAGAGCGCTTTTTATTCCTTCTTAGTTCCACTTCTCGAAAGTTCCTTGTTTCGTCATATCTCCTTTCTGCGCACGTCCTTCCTTGCTGCTAGGGGGTCTTTTAAGCCCCCCTGGTGGTCTTCTTGATGAAGGCTCCTCTTCTTCCTCAGTGAACTTTTCCCTTCAGTGAACTTTTCCCTTCTTAAAGTTAACGGGCATGCGCTTTTTGAGTCCCACTGTTTTCATTTCCGACAGTTTATTTACAGAACCTTTCGTACTCCCTCGNAGTTTATTTACAGAACCTTTCGTACTCCGTCACATTTGCTCAACATGCCTCAGTCAGCACAAAACGTATTTTCACGGATTACATTCCTGTTTATCACATGGGTATCAGTATCCTCGCTGTACAGCTGAGTCCCTTACCTTACAGCACCTTACAATGTGCTGTCCCTTACCTTACACGAGCACTGCAGGCACTAAAGAAAATCTGATGCCACCCCACGAGGTACCTGTGTGTGNACTGCAGGCACTAAAGAAAATCTGATGCAACCCCACAAGGTACCTGTGTGTGTTTTTTTTTCTGAATATAGGTTGCATTCTGATACCATATAGCTATGGAAGATATATATAAGACTGTTATTTTACTGATAATTATGCAATGAAATGAACCAAATTTCTAGAGGACTTACTCAGGTCAAACAGTCTTCACTCTGCAAGCCCCATTTAAACTGTTCCCAATGATTAACAGCAAGCAACCCACGTAGAGGATTCCTGCCAACCACAACATGTGCTCTGAATAAGGGGATTCATAAAGTCACAATCTCCTCACAAGCTCCTGCTTTGTGTGACCAGGGTCTTCTGAAGTGAACGTCTGAAAACAGAAAACCTGCATGCAACAATTCTCAAATTTCTAAATATTTTCCCACTATCAGTTTGTTTCTTCTTCTCCCATCCTTTTTTGAGGTTATTTAAAATATCATTGTGATAGTTTATATAGAGAATCCTATGGGGATTTTTATATATTTCTATATAATATATGTTTCCTTTGTGCTTGCCACAAAAAGCTTTATATTTAATATGATTTAGACTAACTGGGCTGCTTGCCAGTCATGAACTGGAAGGAACATCTGGCCATGTGCAAAACATGCAGATTCACCTCTAGCAAGGCAGTCTGGTGGTGCTGAATCTTAGTTTGCTCCTGGCTTCTGGCTATTATTTGACTTGTGGCCAACCACTCTTGACCTCCAAAAAAGACAACATTCCTGTGCTTGTAGCTTTTAAATTATACACTTCTTCTTCACCCTGTGATATCACATTTTCATGTAGTCTGAGTTTTGCTATAGGCAAATAACTTACTATTCATGACTCACAATATTAAGCACTACCCGATGCTCACGTACACTGAACGGCAGGGGATGTGCTCATGAAGGACCTGAGTCTCTGGTGCTTATTATTGTGTCTGGAAACCACACAGAGTATCCAACAAAGTGGCCAGATTCCTCCCCACTCTCCTGAGGTCTAAATGTACCTAAGTATTGAAATACAATTACAGTAGAATAAAGTTGATATTTATGAAGCAGCAGGTTTAGCTCTATTGTCCACATGATCATGTTCACAGTTCAAAAGACAAGTAAGTGCCATGCCAGCCATGAAGCTTAAAGTACCCGCTAAAGTAAACATACATATTTCTACAGCACAAGTCAATATATACACACAAGGATTTAACTATAGATAAAAGTAATTCCATGGGCAGGAGCTCACTCAGGATGAGCACAGAACTGATGGTTGGAGAACAGCACGGCTTTCCTCATGGAGCACAGAGTTTGAGTAAGAACAAGAGCGTCTTCTTTTTTTTTTTTTTTTTTTTTTAAGGCAGACAGATATACTACCCTAATCTAGAAGATCGGTATGACTAAGATTATGGATAATCTGCAGCCTGTAATACCATACAAGCCTGAGAATTAGTTCTGGATAAGGCATTAGGAAATAATAGAGACATTGATCAAACTTAAGGCGTCTTATTTTTGCCTTTAAGACACAGGGTGTTTGTGGTATTCCCCATCGTGTATACACAGCAGTATTTTAAAAGCACTGGGCAGCTGTTCTCTGGAACAGCTTCTTCTCTGCTTCCTTTGAGAAAAGTGCTTCTGGTTGTGTGAGACAAGAGAAGAAGGTGATTTTGAGACACTTGATGTCTCAAAATCCACTATGTTTTTATAATTTTGGGAAAATCCAGTATAGAGAGCTCTGCAGCCAGGAAGACAAGAAGGTGAAAAGCAGCGTGAAAAGCCCGAAACGTGCCGCTGCGCTATAGGGTTGGCGTGCCAGGAAACACCATCCCAGGCGCCCCTAGTATTAACCCCAAACTCCTACATACAAGCAAACTTCAAGGAGCTTCACATCAGCGGGGCTGCCTGTCAGTGCTCACTAGCCTCATTTCTTCTTAAATGCTTTCTAATTAATAAGCAAATGAACACAGGTGCTTAGCACGTGCCTTTTACACGTTAGTGCAGCTGGGGGATCAGCGAGAGCCGAGATCAGTTTGGCGGTCGTGCTGATTTTGAGCAAGGCTGCAGTTTTTCCCCAGTTCTTACTTTTCCTCTGAAAACTGGAAAATGCCTCTCTGGAGCACCAAATCGGTGTGAAAGTAAGGGCAGCATTCTGGAAACTTAGTACACAGAAGGGAAAATCTCAACATTTGTAACACATTAAAGTCAAGTGTAATCTTTATATGGTAGCATTTTCCTCACGATAAAGAGCGGTAATGCTGCCAGCAGAAAACTTCCACCAGAAGTCGCAGCAACAGTTACTGTCTGATGTTAGAGAAGTTCAAATCTATTTCTGTGTTCTTTATGTCAGGTCAAAACACTCAGCTAAAAACTGTAATCTTTTAAAAACAAGAGGAGTGAAGAAATTCAAAAACAGTTGCATTTGCCTACATAGGGAAGTGACTTTGAAAATGCACAACTTCTGCTTTACACAGTAGAAATAACTAGATAGATTAAATAATACGTTAGCAGAAATACCAGCTTTGAAAAGCTTCTCAGTGTGTCACTGGTGGCAAAACTGTACTGCTGATATCAGTATATCATTTTTTTTTTCTGTTCATTATCTCCCTACTTCCCAAGAGAATATTTTAGAGATTAGTGTATAATTATAATCAACAGTTATTTTAGGAGGCCTGCAAGACCTCCCTAAACCAAATGACTTTTCCCTATTAGTCACAAGGCTTTCTGCAGCACCAGTAATTTATCTAAGTGGTCAATCACAGGCATTCAGATAACAGCAGTCTTTATCACTACTGCACTCAGCTGATTTATCAATTAATGAAAATATCTTGTGGACTACATGCTTTCATAGGTAGTTATTTCTGTTTTTGTTACCATTTCTATTTGAAGTCAGTGGATGTTTCTTTCTGAAAACATTTTGAGTGGTCCTTATGCTCTAGCTGTGTTTTCTCAAAAAGAAAGATTTTGTTACTTTTATGATTATTAAATCGTCTGTTCATTATTTTTCCTGTAAAGAAAAGCCTGCCAAGCAATTCACTGCTCTGTAGTAGCAAAGGGGAAGGAATATTTTCAAGGAAATTTCAAGGTCATTTATATTTACAACAAATCAGAGCCCTTTTGAAAGAAACACTAACAAGGGAGGGCTCTACTCACAGCCCAAATTTCCTTTTACCGTCACTGACATTTTTCTTCCTTAAACCTCTGACAGAATAAATAAAGAAAACAAAAATAAAATGAAGTGATACTTCAAGTGTTGCAAAGAAAGATGCCATTTATAATGGTAATAGCAATTGTATATTATATGATCTTGTACAGCTTTTCACTGTGAAAATGCTGTTTACAAGTTCCATCGATACTGATTACACTGCATAAATCGGACAAGTTAATAATTTAATGCTGGGAAGGTGACTATTATTAGTTTTGTATTTCCACGCAGAAGACAACTCCAGGAGCTAACGTTGTACGCACCAGAGGAAATGCAGGGGATATTCACAGGTAGCTGGGGAAACGTGAGGAAAATTGAGGTCAGAGTAACAGGCTGGTGGCTTTGGAACAGCCAAAGCTCCCTCGTGTTTTGGGGCACTGTGGAGAGAGGAGCAGGGAGCAGGTGCCCAGGCGCCCAGGCAGGACAGGCAAGGCAGAGCATCCCCGGGTGACGGGAGGCAGCAGACGGCCCCAGGCGCCGATGGCAGATGAGGGCAGCATGAGGGGAAGNGGAAAATTGAGGTCAGAGTAACAGGCTGGTGGCTTTGGAACAGCCAAAGCTCCCTCGTGTTTTGGGGCACTGTGGAGAGAGGAGCAGGGAGCAGGTGCCCAGGCGCCCAGGCAGGACAGGCAAGGCAGAGCATCCCCGGGTGACGGGAGGCAGCGGACGGCCTCCGATGGCAGATGAGGGCAGCACGAGGGGAAGGAAGGGGGCAGCTCCTGTGTGACGCAGAGGAGCCAGGAGGGCCCCGGGCCGGGGCGGTGCTGGAGGCCACAGTAGAGCTGCCCTGTTTGGCTACCCAGCTGGGGAGGAAATGCTGCTCCGAGAGGCCGCTCGGGTCAGAAAGGGGCCATAAGCAGAAGACAAACGGAGAAACGAGGCTCCACAGAGCATTTGGTACAGCTGAATTACATGAGAGAAAGCAGAGGCCAAGCAGGGGCAGGAGGAGATCAGAGATCCCGCCTGGTCCAACCGTGGCGGTCCCGGAGGCCGAGCCGAGCCCGCCGTCCAGTGGGACAGAACTCGCTGCTTCGACCTCGTTCCACTTAATCTCTGCAGATTCGTGTTCTCGTGCTTTGCTTCTCCCACTGCAGCCTCCTCAGGAGAGGGCACGTTCTTTAACCTGATGTTCCTGCACTCCACACTGGGGGTATTTAGGTACCAACATACCACACACATGAATATTAATGACGCTTGTGAGCGTATAAGTAAAAAAAAGCAATTAGACTGGTTGCAAAGGGGAGTTAGAGGAAATCCCTAGAAAAAATAAATGAACCAAGTAAAAAGCAGTGTGTTATATGTGGTACCTACGGCTTATAGCACACAGCAGCTGGCGAGCTTTGCTCACACAGTGAGATCCCTGCCAAGCTCCTACGATTAGCTCTAATTAAGAAACATTTCTTTTTAAATTAAAAGATTCCCAGAGTCACATTCTTCACCTTCTTTAGTTTGTTCTGTACACAGAAAAAGCTGTTGGACTGGAAACATTCATCATTTACTTAAACAAAAACCCACAAGGTGTGTGTTCAAATGAGATAACGCATGCCCCACTAGCCTTAAATGATCCAATAAAAGGACTATCTTACACCAACACGCTCTTGCAAACGTCTTACTGCGATAATGAAACCGTCCCAAAGTTCACTTTATAGGAGAGCCGTGTTCACTCACCTATTACGAGTATTTTGCATGGCTGCAAGTAAAACCATCTGACCTCATCTGAGGTAGAGCAGAGCTCTATGCTACTATGCTATTTAATATGAATATTAACTTTGTAATGTTATAAAATAGGATAGATATAAAATTAATTTTGTATGTATTGATCAACATCACACGGTAGCAAACCAGATAGACGCTCCGAATTTTCAAGAAAATTCTCAACAGGAGACCACACACTCTCGCAGGGACTACAATGCTGCTAAAATACTGCACAAAGGGGAGAAGAAAGCCGTATTTATTCACAGGTTTGGAAGGTTTTTCCTCTAGACTTAACTTTCTTGCTATGCCAAAATTCTTTCCACTGGACAGTCACCATCCCTGGCGACACTAAATTTGCTCACCGTGCCTAGTGTTCAGTGATGAATATCAGCAGACACCACAAATACATTCGCCATCTATGCAGCCATAAAGAAGGCATTTGAAAAAACAATAAATCTTAGGAGAAAGATAGGCTTGAGGTCATCAAGACTGTGATGACCCTGCACTGCGTTTCCAGCCATGTGGCAGAGCACACCGGGACACCCGGCTGCGCAGTGCGGTGGGCCGGGCGCTTCCCGGCATCCTCTGCCATCCTCCTTCCCTCCCTGACTGCGCGACCCGCGCTCCTGTGCATGGGCTGCTGAGGAAACCTTTGTTTCACCTTCCCAGGAAGCAGGAAAACGTCACTTTTAGTTTCCTAATAGGTTCCCAATGAAGGTGCCCACTGTCCTAGCTGGGGAGCAAAAAAAAAAAAAAAAAAAAAAGTAATAATCTCAAGTACTTTGAAGACTTTGCAAAGACCATATTCAACTTCTGTCCTTCAAAAAGGGAAAAGGCTGAGAGGAAAAACTGAAAAATAGGTCATAAAAAAATCCACTGTATTTCTGAACCAGTTCCAATGTTATATTTGAAGCCAAAGTATGAGACAGTGAATGATGGTTAAGAATTTTCTTTTTCAAAAGTCCTTTCTTTCCCTCACCAACTGTCTTCATATCTGACATAGATAGTCATTAGGGATAATGTTACTTCTTTACTTTGGCTGTGAATATTAAGATAAAGAAAGAAATTGGCTAGTCACTTGTGAAATATTATAGCAATAAAAGTCTTTGGTGGAAGATGAATCTTCTTCAGAATAGTACGTTGGTGTCAATAAATGAAGAATAATGTGAAGATCACATATATTTATTGAGATTGCAACATTCATCAAAGTCATCAACATTTAATTGGAATTAATACACTTGCTAGCTTTATGTTTCAATTCTACGAGTTGGCTTATATGTTTAGTGATAAGAGTTAGAGACTTTCTGATTTTTTGTTTTCACTCCTACGGCTTTTCAGCCTCCGCCTCCACTTTCCAGGGTGGACCTGGGGGCTCAGGACCTGCCTGCTCAGACACTTCGCCAGGCACCACTGCCATCCCCTGCCAAGCCAGGAACAAGTCACTTGCAGGGGAAGAGCCTTAGGGAAAAGACGCTTCCCAGTTTCCTCTGGACATGCTGGGCTGGTTGCACAATTCTTCAAATATAAATAAATAAATAAAAATCCTCAAATGCCCTGTAAGTTGTAAATCCCCCGCGGGCTGTAAGCGGGATGCGTTGTTTACAGCTGTTTAGATCCACTAAATATTTGTGGATTTGCTTCCTCAGCGAGAGCAGGAACTCACTGCTCATAATTCCCTGCCTTGTTCAATAACTTCCAGTAATTATCATGAAGAAAATGCAATAAATTTATGTAATAGACTGCCCCTTTGCTATAATATACAATGAGAAGCAATCAATGCACCTTACACTAAGGAGAAGAAATACAGCTGTGTTTTATTTTACGGCTCTGGTAATACAGCTTGGGAAACCACCAGAGGGAGTGAAGGTAACTCCAGTGGTCAAATCCCAAAGCCGGAGGGCAGCCCAGGGCACCCTGCGGAGCGGCCAGGCGCTTCCAGGCCACCATGGAACCTGCTCACCCGTCCACACGTACAGGGTCCCCTGATGCACAGCTCCTATGTCACACACAGAGAAGCTGGGGAGCCATATGAATCTAATGAAGAACCATCAAACTTAACCTTTGGCAAAATAATTGTAAAACAACAAAAAAAAAGAGAGAACACCGGAAGATGGTAGCAAATTGCCTACTTTTGCAGTCCCCCAAAAGATATTGGCAAACAAGATAACTATATTTAATCACAGTTTTAATATAGAATTTTGCTCCAACTTAAATCAAAGGCCATTTCTGAGGCCTTCCTAGTTATGCTTAAAGTATAATTACACGCTACATATCGCGGAAAGTAAATGAAAGTCTTTTCTTGGTGATTTGTTATACATTCCTTTTTTGCCTCTGGCTAAGTGAAGGCCAGGCCTCTAAAGAGTTTCAAGTATAATGCACAGTGAATATAAAACAGTCCATTAATTGGGATAATAGGTCCCGGCATGTAATTGCATTGCTAAGGTACTATGGATAGCTGCTGAGTGAAATGGTATTTATTCAAGGTTGTTAGTCACCCGTGGATAACTTTATTTAAGCATCAGTGGACAAATAAAGTGCATCATCCATCAGTAAGAATATTTATAAAAAAAAATATAACAAAAAATCATTAACATGTCTCAAATTATGAAAGGAAACAGTATATAAAAGTTACTGAACAGTGGTACAATAAAGCCATGTCACGCTGCAGTTCCCTTTCGTTTCTGCCAGTGGACAGCAGAATCTGGCTGAAAGTAATTGAGAGTGGATGGCAAGGTGACTTGCTTACAATACTTACCTTAGTCATCGAGTATGCTAACTATATTAGAAAATATATTTCCCAATAATTTGCTCTAAAAATGCTGTGGAAATTCCTATAATCCAAATAGTAGAAATATACTCCAATAATTCATGCTTTTACCAAATCTGATAAAAAGAAAAAAGATAAAGAAAGAAACACTTAATAATGATAAGTAAGGCAGCATGTTTTGCTCATGTCATTTTGTTGTTATTTTGCAGCTATCACTAAGCATTGTGAAGAGGAAAAACCCTATGCGCGCAATCCTGAAACATGTACAGCTCGGTGACAGAGAACCTTACACAGAGCTTAAATAAAGCACCCAAGACCTACAAAGAATCCCCACGGCTCCAGGCAGCAGCTCGGCTCCAAGCACCCTCCCGACTCTCACAGGTAACGGAGAGTTCTTATTCAGGACCCAGTGTTAAGATAGCGCCCGCAGCCCCATCCCCTTTTACCTTCAGCCTGCTACGCAGCCACGCGCTTTTTTAAAATTCCCATCTTGGAGATCTCATCTTCCTCCCGAACGCAGCTGGGCAGCGCCCAGCGCACGGGGGATACGAGTTCCGCCACCAGCGCCCCGAGGAAACACGGGCACCGATGGGAACGCAGGGACGTCCTGGAGACGCGCAGCGAGCCCCCCAGGGTACCCCGGGAGCTCGCTGGGCTCACGGCGCCGCAGCCCGCGCTGGCAGACGAGGCCTCGAGGCCCTCAGGAAGGTGTCAAGTTTTGTAACCCAGATAATGTGGCAGTCATACACACAGCAATGAATGAACAACATATAGAAAAATAAAAGGAGAAAAAGTTATACAAGTCTCCAAGATGCCCTTGTCCTGCCCACAAGGCCAGAGTTACAGCTTTTCCTACAAATTCAGGGGCTGACGCAGGCCTCTGAACCGCAAACTTGCTGCTCCGTTTCCACATCTCTAGCCCGCATATTCCCACGTACATCAATTTCTCTTCCAAATAAATTTTCATTCTGTTTTAACTCCCGATACTTCCATGCTATTTAATATAGACCAAAGCAGGGAAATCTGGCCTAACAGCTACTCCATACAAGCTGGTTTATAAAATAGGTCTGGTTTTATATTAAATGTCCATTTGGACACTTTATTGCTGCTACCCTCTTAAGTTATAAGAAACCAATAACGAATCTTCCAACATGCACTCACTGAACTTTGTCTTTGTTATTAACTAACATAATATCTGCTACAGCTACTCTTAACTTCTGTTATACCCCAGCCCAGGAGCATCACTTAACACTTAGATCCATTGCATTTGATTTTCCATGTCCAGGTCCGTTCACTCAATTTATCAAAATTACCCTGTAAAGCAACTACAGCCATCTGCCATTTAAACAATCTCTTTACTTTAGTATCACCTGAAATATTTATTACATACATGTTTTCACTTAAATTAAATCAATAATTAAAGAGAAAGATTCTCCTCCCCACCCCAGTCTCCCCTCAAAAAAACAGAAGATCCTACAGGCATTTCAGGAGACACATTTTTCTTCTTCCCTGACACTACTATTCTGCCAACCCATCCACATTCAAAGTTTTAAGCATTCACTTCATATCCAGAGCGGTTACACAAAAATCTGTTGTGTGAAACATTTTATAAAAGACTTCCTTAAAATGGAGAAATAAGAAAACTGTTTTCTCTTCTTCCCTTCACATCTGAAGTGGTGATCTTATTTGCTTAACATGATTCACATTTCCCAAGCCTTGCTGACTCATGCCTATTAAGCTGCAATTGTCTAAACATATTCTTTAGCCACCCACAAATTAATATTTTTTTTGTTAAAGTACTGGAAATATTGCACTTAGCAGGACTCTAGTTTTCAACCTTTCTTAAACACTGTCATTATACATGGAGTATATAAATTCACTACTTTGGATCTGCAGGAGACTTCTGTATCAAAGACGCTTTAAAAATAATAACCATGTAGACAGTTTATTTTTACTATCAAATACAATGTACAAGCTTTATTTGTCCTTATACTTCAGCTGCCTTTAGATTGCCTTAATATTTGCTTACTGGCACCATCAGTAGAACATGTTAACATGTATTAATTATTTAATAGCATTTCCTGCAGCCCTTGCGTGTGGGCTGGAGTGGAGGCGCTCGCAGAAGCCCAAACTCGCGACCAAGGGCCTCCAGATCATGCCCTGCACCCTTTCATGCCACTTTATAAGAATTTATCTGAGTGTCAGTAATGCCCTCCTCACCTTCCACACATTTACCTCTTGGTTTTATTTATGAAGAAGCAGTGTATGCTTCTGCCTTCTTCTCACCGGGCTAAACAAGTAGGTCCTGGTATATAAAACACTAATTCCTACTCATATGATGGATCTTCTTTGCTTAATCATCATAATTGCACTTCTTTCCATCTGTTCTCATTTAAATTCATTTTTCTTGAACAAGGATGACCAGATTGTACCTAGTACTCTAAATAAGATTAATGCCTTCAGGGGCTCTCATTGTACACTATTTCTTTGGGAAATACTTTGCATGGCCTTAAAGTCATTTAGGAACTTACCACCCTGGTGACTCAGCTCTGCAACCCAGTGTTTAGCTGGATCAGCTGCCACTGAAAATCTCCCCAGATTTTAATATCAAGTTCCACCTACAGAGGTTGTTAGCTATGGATTTTGAATTTGTGAGGAGTCCTTTGATATAAACAGGTGATCAGTGTTGTACCATGCACCAACTCATACCTGAATCTCTAATCTCAAAGTGTACATAATATTCTGCAACACCTACCTCCTTGCAGAACTTACTTGGTCTTTTAGTCTAGGCATACAATGAGCAAGTTTGCACCAAGAAAACACAAACAAAACGGCCTTCACCTCAGAATTTAGTATCATTCTTCTTATCACTTCCATTGACCCTCTCCACTTTTCTCCAAGATCTCACTGTGATACCAGCTGTGGGAAAGCTAAATACAACATAACATGGCTCTCTTACTGCTATGGGTAGCTAAAAGCTTCATCAAGCCAAAGCTTTTTTCTCTCCTTTATTATTACTTTCTTTGAACTAATTAAAACAACCAGTACCATCAGCTTTACAGTAAGACAAATGAAAAGCTGCAATCAAAAAATCATCAACATTTAATACGTGATTTGTACAGAGGAGAAAGGAAAGCCAAAAGTAAAAAGCTTCTCTAATTTATTTGCCTAATTCAATGAGCAACTTTTTTACTAGAAATTCTGTGCAAAAATATCTACTGAAAATCCAAACTCAGATATAAGGCTTTAAAATGGTGAAATTCAAAAAGAAAAATACACAGAGGTCTGTTAGGAGAGCCATTTCAGCAACGCAGTAAAGCACTTCTAAAGGCCCTGGAGTAAATTAGATTTTTAGAAGAACCTTCAGCAGTGAATTATTAAGCAAAAAGACTCATTCTTGCTATAGAGCACTATGCCACATATCTTAAAAGACTCAGCACTTTTAATTATATGCCATTTCTATTTTACCCTAAGATATTATCAAAGAAAGCCAAACACATTTTGGGTCCTATTGGATAAAATTATAGGAAAACACTGTCCACTCACTCAAATAATTTCCTGCTTAACTAAAGATAAAACAAGCAAAAGATGTAAATGAAAAAGGTGCATTGGTACTATTGTGTAGCACCATTGAGCTAAGGCAGTTAGCTGCTTATGGAATGGTACCTAACAATTACTTTTATTGCAATTAGAAAAAGACATTAAGTTATATTTCTAAAAATTGTTAGCTTCAAGCTGTGAAAAAGCAAAAAAAAAGAGAGGAGAGG
>VWPW01011273.1:0-196122 GCA_013389825.1 Crypturellus undulatus | reverse complement strand
GAGGAGAGGAGAGGAGAGGAGAAGGAGAGGGGAGGGGAGGGGAGGGGAGGGGAGGGAAAAGGAAAGGGAAAGGGAAACAGAAACGGAAAGGGGAACGGAAAGGGAAAAGGAACACAACAAAAGAAAAACAAAACACACTTGAAAATCATGCGGAACTTCAACTCATATCTCTATGTCTGCTGGCTATGCTATAATTTACATAAGCACAAGCCACATAAACCCATTCCTCCATTTGAGGAATTTGAGACATTTGAACAATTGACATCAGTAATCACAATAAAGGAGAAAGTTAAAGCCAAAGCCAGAGATATATTCAGTCAGAGAGAGACTTTCCATTTATTTGCATACAATTTTCATGCTCAGTACTCTAAAACAGAGTTTATCCCTTGGTAACGTAAAATCACTTCATGGTTCCTGAAAGCGACAAGGAAACCCCTCAGAGGGGGCCTCCTCTTCCCATAATGTCCCATTTGGAAACCGTTCCTGCAGCCTCAGCTTTCAGCCACACCACGAGCTGCCTCTGCTTTGCACCTCTGCTCATGCTGTTGGAGATTAAAGCGCTCCAGAAGACTGCACAGTAAGAACTCCTGCAACAACAACGCTACAATGAAAACAGCAGAACACCACTACGGACTGATATTGCACCTTCCAATGGCATCCTAAGGCTGTTGTCTTTCCTGTCTCTATCCGGCTCCAATTTTCAAATCAAGCTCTTTAAGCAGAACACAAATAATTAGGAGTAGAAGCCCTGAGCATCAAGCTTAACTCCAGCCATTAGCAAAGAGAAGCACTTGCTTAATACGCTCACCAAGATAAAAAATACCTTCCCCTTACATTTAAATAAGGTATACATTAAAAAAAAAAGAAAAAAATCAATAGAAAACCCACATATTTCAGTGCAGCGACCACAGATGCGTCAGGCTGCTCAGCCAAGGCAGGGTGTTACTCACTGGGAAGAAGCGCCAGCATCTGCTCCAGCTCCTTCTCCACCCTCGTGCCCTGCCGGGCGCAGCCAGGTGAAGGCAGCAGTCGGCAGCGGCCCTGACTCGGGCCCTTCCCAAGGCTGCAGGGGGTTTCCAGGCGCCCGGTACAGCTGATTTCCTCAGGGAGTCCCTGGTGTCTCCTGCCCAGGAGGCTGCGGGCGCAAACCGCCGTGTTCAGGCGTCCCGGGGGTTTGTGCCTCGCACCCCTGCGAGCTGGCTGCATGCACAAGCAAGGGTGGACGCGTATGGCCTGGGTGCACGTGAAATACCTACAAGGTACTCGGCAGCTGCTGTTTCAAGGGAGATTTCCTCTACTTTAAATACCAGAATAATTCCCCTCAAAGAAATGAGTTCCCGGAACCATTTTGGTGGCGCTTTGGAGGAAATAGCATATATGCCCAGTATAAAAATAACAACCAAGGAACACATTACAGACTGCTAAAGCTCTTGCTGCTTGGGGCAGAGGGACCCATGGGGTCACCTGGCCCTGGGCACCCCAACATCCTGGGCCCAGATGTGTCCCTGGTGTGGGGACACCGGATCTGGCATTGCCTGTGCTCCCATGCCACCCAAAGGCAGAAAGGGAACCAAACCCGAGGAAATGACTGGCGCATCCAGTGGGACGAGCTGGTGGGACAAGCTACTCCTTAGGCTTGCTAGATCCCTTCCAAATAACTCTCCTTCTGGGCTTTCTTGTCTTCAATAGTGCAAGGATGCTTATTTTCTCAGGATAAGTGTAATAGCCCCCCAAAATGGTGCACTGCTCTCCATTCCTAATCCACTGCCAACAATTAATTAAAATTACCAAGCATCCTAAAAAGCAAAATACACCCTTCCATGCACCTAAACCCTCCAAACGGAAAACACCTCTCCCTGCTGTTGGCAGCAGGAACGCGGGCAGGGGGGCAGATGGATAACAGGCTGGCCTGCTGATTGAATTTAGATCAAAAGGTGGTTATTAAATATGTTTTAAATGATTAAAGAGCTACCTGGCTGACTCAAATGGATTTCAATTAGCACAGGGCCAGTAGCTGATCCTGTTTTAGGAAAAGCATAAAGAGCACAAGGTATAAGCTCCATTTTCAGGAAAAGCTGCATCTCCTTTTTCTTTTCCCTCTTGGAATTGGTTGGAAAAGGAATCAGAAGGGAGGTATGTGGCAGGTCACAGGATTTGGGTGCAAGTATTTGAGGATTTCTTTTCACAGAAATCTTGTGATAAGCAGCAAAGCTTTGAAATGTAAATACATTTATATTTTAAAAGTTCATCTTTCAGTCTGCAGGTAATTAAACAAGCTTTTTACTTAATAGTTGAAGCAGAAGAGACATTAAAAGCAGTGGATTGCTGAAAAGCATGTCAGCCCAACTATGTGACCCTCTTTCACGTAATCATGAACATGTTTTATTACTTTTCTTATAAGTGTGATAATTCTAACCTTTCCTAAACTGTGGATATTATTTAATAACGTATTGCCATCAGTTCCACCAGCAGACTGATTCCTCAAAATTTCTATCAAGGTCTCAAGAACAGTGTCTGCAGGGACAGGCGGTCCAGGCAGAGGGGGCTTTGCCCCCTGCATGGCGCAGGCTACGGCTCCGGCACAGACAGAGGCTCCTGGTCCATCTTCCTGCTCCCCTCTTCCCCCGAGCCGCCAGCAAACACCCTCGAGCACATGCAGGAACTTCCCAAAGGTTTAGTGTTTCGCCAAGCACAGGCTGCTTTTCATGGAGACGGCAAAACACACATTTCTGACACAAAGATTTCCTCCCTCCTGCCAAATTTCAAGCCTCTGCTTTGTAAAATGTAAATCAAAGGAGAGTCAGACCTTCCATTTTCAGAATCGCTTTGAATTTGCCTTGACAGTTTCCTACTCTTTAATGAAATAAAAATGAATCATTTGAGAACTCCTGACCTATACTGCAGGTTTGTTTTGGTTATTAGCTGTTTTTTAAATAACTGGGTTTTGTTTTCTTTTGGCGACAGGTCTGTCAGAATTAAGACAACCATTTTTGCAGCTGTATTAATGCAAATATTTTTGAGAAGAACACTTGGAAGCAGGAAAAGAGACTCCTTCCTACAGCTCTGATGACAGGCTGGTTTTACAATAAAGTTTCTCAGCAAATTAAAAGTTGAATGTTTTTAAGGAACTCTTGCATGTGCAAAAAGGCACATTTATGAAGGCATAAACTGGGAGACCAGTTCAGGTGTGTATGTACTCTGGATCTATCCTGAGATAGATCAATAAATGAATTCAGAAGGGGAGAGAACAGGGCATGCAAAGTCTATCTGGGTTTGAACTCAAGACTTGCCAGGAGTAGGACTGAGTGCAGGGAAAAAAAGTTCAAGAAATAATAACAAGTGAGTATACATATATATACACATACACACAGCTGCAGAGAACAACAACAAAAACACCTATTAAGATATTCTCTGCCTTTCAAGGGATAAAATTTCTCATTTGGGATACAAAATAGCAATAAGTTTCCCATTTTATTTTCTATCCATATTAATTCATAGGAATTAAAAATACTACTAAAATAGAGCAGTTAATTGAATACAGCAATTCTGTTTATTTCTGCTTCACACTACAGCAGCATGTGCTCTTTTGCAGCATGGAGAGAACTGAAGAGAGTCCAATTTTCTCTGAGGTTAGGGAATATACTGAGACAATAAACAAGTATTCTTCTAGTATCTTATGCTTTTCAAACCGCTGAACAACATTAATATTTAATATATGCAACAGATAAGTAGCATTAAGGGTCCAGAACAGAAAGAGATTATTTCCAAAAGACCACAGAGCAAATCCGAAGCAAATTTGGATATGCTTGTCCTTTGATTTTTTTTAATTTTTATTTTATATTCTAAATAAAATTTCATTATTTTAGTTTTGGGGGTTGATCCACTAATTTAGCCTTTAATGTGAATCTGCCACAGAGGTGTTTGTAGAGAAGTCTTCTACCCCAGACCCAGCCTGGCACGTCTCGCTGCTGCCGCATTCATCTCGCTCCTCTCCTCCATTTCAAGCACATGAATGATACTTGAAAATGTCTCTTATTCTTTACCCTTTCTTTTCATACCAACATTTTCACACTGTCAATAATCTTCCAGTATGCTGTATTTTTTCCATAATCATCATATTTTCATTCTCTCATCCTGTCATAGTTATTTAAGGACTCGTGAGGCAAATCCAGCTCCTACCAAAGTTAATGCACGCCCTGCCATTAGCGTCACGGGAAGAAGGATTAGCCTCCAACCTCTCCTCCTTGTTTAGCTCGCTTTCGGGAGAGAATTGAAGGCTTGGAATGCTTTATTTCTTACTTAGTCATACAGCTACTACATGTATATCTGGTACATCCCCTTCATTTTCTTTCCAAGTTTTTTCCTAGTTCGTATTTCCATATTAAAGGTCTTTCCTCCTAATACCTGAGAACACATATTTGAACACAGCTGAACATGGTGTGGCCGATGCTGGTCATTCCCTTGGTCATATCTGCAGGGCTCTGCAACACGCGCCAGCCCCGTTAGTGGCTTTTGCTTTAAAACATGAAGCTGTGATTGAGATCAAATATATTTTTGATGTCAAGATAGGAATCTTTCAAGTACTGAGCAGCAGTGCTGACCATTAAGCAGAACTGGGCCAAATTCAAGTAATATTAAGAATTTAAGAAAGATAGAACAAAGTAAGAAGGGATGGTGAAGGCAGGAGTCCTTAATGCACTACTGGGATTTCAGAGGCTTGATGCGAGAGTTATTCTTGTACTCAGCGTGTCAGGTTTTCTGCAATATCTAATGGAGAGGTAGCTAGAGTATTTCTAACTGAATACTGAGGATTCTTAGCACTTTTGTTCATCAGATAGTATTTAAAAATCCATAATTATTCAAAAAATTACAACTAATTTTCCTTTACCTTAAGAAAAGAATAAAAATGAGGAAAGCATTTCTATATATCTCCTGGGATTGTATTTTCTTTATGGGAGCTGAAGTGTTGCGATTTGATATTGCTTTTGTACTTCAGCTGCTGGCAGGGTTTCCCATCCTTTTCTCCTGCCCCGGCCGACTGTTCTGCTCCTCCTCGTTGAGCGGGTCCCGCTCTCCAGCAGCTTCTCCGCATCTCCGGCTCCAGGATCCCATCCCTATGCCATCCCATCCCAGGGCCCGAGCGAAGTAGGAGGCTCCAGAGCGGATCCGGAATTTGCCTTTGCCCAACGCCAACCAAACCCAGCACGAGAGCTGTCTGGAGCAGATGCTCCACATGAGAGCTCCAAGGGAGCAGCTCCAAGGGAGCAGCTCCAAGGGGGCTGCCCGTGTCCCTCTGCCTTTGGTCTAGCTGGCTATCGCTGCCCTGGAAAATTACTAGTAATAGAATCATCCATCTCTTTCTGTGGAGCAGGTCTATTTATAATTACAAACTCATGGCCTTTTGTGGATGAAATATTCATGTAAACTCAACTGCCAAGCTGCACTTATGGCATAGTAAACTGCAAACATTATCATATTAAAAGCAATTCAGCAACATGCTTCATGCCAACTTAATAAAAATGTCATTTTAAATATTGTTTAGGAGCACTTGTCTAAAAACTTTTACAATGCAGGACTCCCAAAATGCATTCAGGAGACGGTATATTCTGAGGAAATGAAATCAAAACAAAAGGCAGAGAACTTAGGTAAATAACTTCTGGGTACCGGCAAAACAGTTTATTTGGTGAAAAGTTTGAGGTATTTTTTTCCATAGCTTCCTGGGACCTACTACAGATATTCTCCAATTTCACATCTTTGCAAACATAAAACCAGTCATTAGTCACAAAAATAACTAAAGATTATTTAGCTGACATTTGGAAAAAAATGTTTATAATAGTATTTGCTAATTTCTGTGTATTTATACAGACTTCAAAGATTAGTAAAGACTGCAGAAATCTGTTAGGCCTGGTGATTGCTTAAAATGAAAAGGGTCAAACATTTTTAACTTAAAATTTAAAATAAATGTATGTAAAAATAAAAGCATTTACACAGTGCAGAGAGATTGTAAGATTTATATAGCTACATCACGAGCTTCACTGATGAAATGTTCAGAAGGAGCATCCTGGGTTTAGCCCAGTTTTGAGCAGGAGGGCGAAGTGTTAATGGCAGTAGCCTGAAATCAGTAATTTTTGCAAATGGTGCTCTAGCTGTCAGACTGCACAGTTAAAAGTAAGGCTAATGCAAAAATTACTTCTCAAGTAATACAAGGTCAGCTTGTCCATATGAAAAATAGGACAAATTGGAGACAAATTGGAAAGATTTCTCCTTCGATCAGAAGTAAAAACAGATTTTTTAAAAAATCCTCCATGCCATTTGTGACACTATTGACCAAAGCAAAAGCAAAAGCAATTCAAATGAATCAAGATTGCCATTCACAACATGAAAGTAAAAATGCTGGTCTTTGGACTTACTATTACACAGCAGCTAGTGCCAGTCACTGCTTTCTTAAATATTTAGGTATTTTAT
Source organism: Crypturellus undulatus (assembly GCA_013389825.1). Classification (NCBI taxonomy): domain Eukaryota; kingdom Metazoa; phylum Chordata; class Aves; order Tinamiformes; family Tinamidae; genus Crypturellus; species Crypturellus undulatus. The sequence continues at coordinate 189,657 of VWPW01011273.1, read as the reverse complement.
ACAAGGCAGAGCATACAACCAAAAACAACTTAATGGGAATCACTCTGCTTATTCTCAAGGAATAATCTATATTCAAATTTTCCTGGGCAGCTGCCACTGAAAATCGGAATAGTCCCCAGTAGAAAAGGGCACTGACCCTCTCTTTACCTCCAGGCTACGTAAAGCCTGTGCGTCCCGGCACACCATCTGGGGTCTCTCCATCTGGGCATATCTCCACTTATTCCTGCTTGCTTGTTTTGGGAACACTCACTCTGTTCACAACACACCCCACCTACAGCTTCTCAACCATGGCCACCTTGCTGTTTCTTTCAGTCCCTTGTTTTCCTCACTCAACATATGTCCTCAAACCCAAATTTTGCATTTATAGCACTGTAGCACTTCTAACACAAGTGGCGTCCACAAAGATCCCAGATTTATGCTGGTGTTAACAAAAACAAAAATAATCCTTGTCTAGACTGAAAAGATTGTTCTCTCCCAGAGACAGAAAAACCTTCAGGATAGTGGACGTAAGGAGGACAAGAAGGGAAAAATTCCTCCTTTCTCAATTATCTTTGTGTCCTTCCAGTGGGAATGCAAATGAAATTGTGTCCAAGGGGAAATAAAGCAGGCAATAGTAGGAAAACCAGGAAATTGCTAACAAGACTCAAGAGAAAGACGCTGCAGGAACACATTCCTCTCTGACGCTCCTGTCCCTGTGATTCTCTGCTTGGTTTGGAAGCCCCTTCCTTCCAGGACAAGACCCCTACACAGGTAATCCCTGATTATTTGTTAGCAGGGCAGTTATTTAGCCACAGGGAAGCCTTTGCTGCCCTGGGTGGTGCAGTTGGCATGCCATGTGTGCTGGCATAAATTTGCCAATATTTTAATTTTATAATAGCTAACTTCCAACAAATTTTACCATTAGGAATTTTATTTTAAACTGTTTTAGCTCCTCAGGTTCAGTAGATACTTTCTGCATGGGAAGAACTTTCTTTAGATATACAACAAACTGTGATTTTTACTAGCTGGCTTACCTTCCCAATTCATGGCAGACCAACGCCCTCACGCCTTTCCTTTTCTTCCCAACAAGAGGGTACAAATTGCTCAAGTGAGGCTTTATACTAAGATCTGACTATACAACAAAACAATATTTTCTAGTATAATATTTTTGTAAACAAAATGACACTTTCCAAATTAATTACTTTTCCATTGTTTACTACCATTGCAGTACTCAGGAATTCACAACCGTGCTCACTGCATCAATAACCAGAACTGCTGTATTGAAGTTCCCTGAGAGCAGAAAGGGTTTACTGCAAATATAACTCCAAGGACTGCAGCGTATTGCAGAGGGCTGTAGCATTTCTTGGAGACAAATGCAATGCAAAATGTATACAGTGCTGGCGTATTGACTGAATGACTTATCAGAAACTTCAAAGGCATTACAGTACTTAATCAATAGAGGGAAATTGCATTGCTTACAAAACCTGAGGAGTGTGGCCTTCTTACTAGAGCCGCCTGTTATGTTCACTATTAAAAATGAAAAATATATTTATTTGTAGTACTTCACATTAAGAATGATTTGCAACTGCTATTAGACATTTGAACCATTTCCTTTAACTCTGAAATAGACTAATTGGGCAACAGTATTAGTATGCATAGAAAGGAGGAAGGTGAAACACCTCACACAAAACTAAGCTGGGATGTCTTTATGTGCATATCTAAATGCATGCGGGCGCGCATCTGCCGGCGTTCATCTATAAACTTTGTTCACAAAGTATGATCCCATGTGCTTTGCACTTTTTCAAAATAATTTTCACACTATACTCACAAGCAGCACTCTGTGACCTGTCTAGAAATTGTTCAGTCCATGTAAGATTTATTAAACTATGTCCACACCGCAGACCCCACGTCCTGCGCATCCTCCCGCACCGCGGCACCGAGCGCACCCGGGCCGAGCGTGGCCAGCAGCACCCACAGGCTGCCACCAGGCCGCTCCGCTTCAGCTCCTGGTCTTATCAACAAACAAATGAAAAAGAAAAAAAACATGATTTTTCACAGTTGTCCAAAAATGAGTCTAAATCCTGATTTACTTCTTAAATAAATAAAGTGACAACTCTGCATTATTTTCACTTGGGCCATTAAGCTGTTCACACTTTGAGCTCTAGAAAACCCACTTTGGAGAAAATATATTTTACTTGGACTTTTAATTAAGATCTTCAATGTTCAAAAGAATTTAGAAGAACATGAAGTACATAGGAGAGACATTTGGGCAAATGCCTTTTTCAGTTCTACATCGTTTTCAAAAATCCTGAAGGACGAAAGGCCTGTGAAGTCAGCATGAGAACTGCTGCTTGCTTCACTGGGTTTAGAGCCAGGCTGCAATGGCTTATTGTATTTGTGAAAAGTTGTATCATACTAAAAGCAGAACTCAAAAACAAGGCAGTAGAGACGAGCCTGTTATTAGAAGAATAATCTTTTAAAAAATAAGATGAAACAATTTCCTTTTGCTAATCTTTACTGGCAGACTTAGATGGGAATGAAAACTCAAGCAGTTCATTTTGGAAGGATTGGTAATAGCTTCTTCGACTTCACCAAGGTTATTTCTCCAAGGCTTTTGTTTCGAGGAGGGAAGCATACAGCTGCTCGATGTGGCTCCGCGCAGCTGAGTCTGCTCTTGAGCACAAATTGTCCTGTGTATACCCACTACAGGTTCTCCATTATTGTGTTAGCAAAAAGTGTTAGCTAACACAATTTAAAAATAAACTTATTTGCTTGCTCTAGACATGACTCAAATGAAATGTCTGCAACTTTGCAGGAAGTTCTGGCTGGTGAATACGTAACTTCTGCCCTTTTATCTGAATGTATCTGTGCTATTGTGAGGAAAAACACAGCCCTTCTCCCCGAATTTGGCTACCAAGGAATACAAACTGCAGGTGGGCAAGCCCTGCTGGAGTCCATGCTGCGGTGCAGATGGACATAAAGCCAAGGGCTAGCACCTTCTGAGGACTTTAAACATCAATTTTACTTCTTTTCTCTCTCCTTTTTTTTGTCATTAAAGAAATAAATACTGCAGCTCTTGAGCACAATGGAAAAAAGCTCCTGAAACTCATCAACGTCCCTCCTCCCCCACAGAAACTCACATTTTACCAGGAGCCTGACTGCATGATGAAGGCTCAGTCTATCCTAAGTGATAAAGAGCAAATCTAAATAGCTCTAAGCCTTTGGGAAATTCCCCCTTCTCTCTGTGTGCAAAAGCCAACAGAACTACTCAATAAAATACGACTTTCCTGACAATCCTGGCAAGTTGCTCTGTCTGTCCCCAGGCGTGATGCACAAGAACAGGTCTCTTGTCTGTGCACGGAGAGGGTATCATCTTCCCCACTGCTGCCGCTGCTACAGTGCAGGAGCCTCAGACCGAGGCAGAGTTTGAATAATCCTGTTCACGCTTCTTCTCTTTCTCATTTTAGTTGGCGATTCCTTAACTATGATGAAAAAACGGTAGTGACGATGTCGAACTTTCTATACTGTCTAGCAAGGTCTTAAGGGACTCACATTTCCATATTCTAGCCCAATAAAATTGTTCTTGAAAGTCCTACAAGATTTGTTTCTAAATGGGGTAAAAGTAGTACCTAAAATAATATAGATGTACTTCATTTCATTTTCATTTATATAAAACAATTGCATCCTACACAAGGTCAAAGCAACCATAGGCATTCCTCTTTTTAAAAATAAAAGACATTCAAAAACTGTATGAACTATTAAGGTTTCAAAATAAAGCAGTCAAATATTAGGAACTGCCATCATGCAGCTGGGCATACTTTCTTGGATGTCTCCTTGTGAAATAAATGCTCTCAATCAGTGCACGAGATGGGCAGAACTCACTTAATGAGCACCTATTCAATATTGGGTTTTACTCACACTGTTTATTGCGTGGTGACGAGTCTTGTTTACTGCACACTGTGCAAACTCGGTAGATGAAATGATTAATTTCTTCAGAGCCTTCCTGTGACACTCATCAGTGCAATATTCAGGTCCTTCCCAAAACATTCATAACAGCTCTCTGAGATAAGTGCATATTGTTATTCTGGTTCTAAAGATAGCAGATGCAATGCCAGAAATCTAAAATCTGATTTAGTGTTATATTGCACTCTATATAACCGAAGCAGAGCAATTTACTGCAGTTGCAGCTGTGAGGTCTCAGCACTGGTGTATATTACATTCTCAAGTCAGATGTCCAGAAAATACACAGCTAAGGTAACCCCCTTCTCGAGCATGGTTTTAGTAACGAGCATAGCATTCCTGTGTGTCAGGAGCATGAAGAAAACCAATTCTTCAGGTCACTAACCATGAGACCATCATTTTCTTCCTGTAACACCCTGCCTCATCCACCAAAAGTTATCCAGCTGCTGAAATAAACAAGACGTGGGACCTGAACAGCTTGCTTTCCTCCAGCTTTCCTGGAGTCGCTGTGCCAGGAAGCGCTGGAGACCTGGAACCTTTTCTGGATGAGCATCCCTCTGGTCTTCTCCTCCTCTGCTCTCACACTCCTGTAGGTACTTACTTGTCATGGGCCTCTAACTTGAAGAAAAATACACAACGAAATACATTCTGGTCAAGAACCTCATTACACCCTTATTAATTGACACCTTGTCCACAGTCACGTACCTCCCCAGCAGTGTTGGGACATGACGCCCATCACACAGGCCCACCTGCTGCTATCTTCTCTGTGGACCAGTTGTGGAAAATGATCCATAAGTTTGACAGTGGGTTTTTACTTAGCGATTATGAGGAGCTAAATTATCTTTTAGATGAGCAAACCAACATTTTTTCCCCTTGTCCCATTCTGGAGAAGTGTATACCGTTTTCATTGATATTTTTTAAAGTAATTTCAGACTGAGACACAGTTTTCATGTGTGGAGTCAGGGTACAGAGTTAAGGACTGATATAGAAATGTGAAAACTAAATTTTATGCTGGAGAGAGATGGTTAATGCTGATTTGGGGTGGCACTTCTCCATCCTAAAAGCAGAACAAGGAAGCGCACATATTTGTCCACACATTTGTCTTTTCTAATCGTCACTAAATCGCACTAAAATGAATATTTAAGCTCCTGCTAATCAATATCCAACTGGCTGCACGGACTGTTGCAGAAAAGAGTATGCAGTCCTGGCTGAAAATTCAACTAATGGAAACCTCTGAAATACCCAGACACGGAAAAGTAATAAAATTTTACTTAAAACAAAATGCTGGTTATCTCAGAATAATTAAAGTGAGAAGGAGAATATCAAAAAATCACATTGGAATATATATACAAAAGTATAATATGTGAAATATGAATCCCCTGTGCCACTTAGAAAACTGTAGGGAAAAGGAGAGAGGGAGAAAAGAGGAAAGGGCAATTTTCAGATTAGTGTGCTATTACAGAAAATGTCAGGTCAGTTAAATTTATTTCTCCCTCAGTATCACTTCATTATATATTTAATAAACAAACTGATTTATTTTAATAAATAAGTTATTAGGCTCTTATTTTCAATTCCTTTTTTTCTTTTTAAACGGAGCATAAAGTTAGACAAATATTAGTCAGGAACAATTTTGCTATAGTTGATCTTGGGGTATAAGGATGAAGTGGAGGATCTCCTGAGACCACTTCCAGGTCTAATCTTCTATGATGAGTACCCAGAGACATCTGTAACTGGATGTGCCTTATAAATCAAAAATAAAAAAAGACGTGCTGACTGCAGAGTTGCCGTTACCGCACAGTTTCTTGGCACGCAGATGGATCTAGCACTTGATGTTAACTGCCGCTGGTTTCTTTTTCTGATTCTTACTGTGGATGCTGACTTGGAAAGCAAACTCTCTATACATGGGTATGCAGGTACCTTAGCAGTACCATATCCTATGGAACCCCACCTTCAGCTCACCTACTGCGACCAAGCCCCGTGACAGCATCTGCACCTATAGACACAGCTCTGGCCATGCTATGTGCTATAGAAGTGCAACAGGAACAGACCTTAATGGCCTTCGTGGCCTTAAATAACCTCATAACGGTGCACAGAAAACCTGCCACAGAACTAGAAACTAAATCTACAACTCCTGAGTCATAACCCAGAGATTTAATTGCAATATGATCCTCATTACAACAAACACACCAGCCTCCAATGCACAAACTTTTTAAAGAAAGTGCATGGCCCAGCCGAGCCATCCCCACACAAGGCTGCTGCTCACTCCTGCCAGCATTCCCACTGCACACATCATTAGCATTTTACAAAGCATCAAACGCTTGAAGGACTGAGATTTAAATAAGTCACCATATGCTCAAGTAAAGTATATAAAAAAGCATCAGAAAGAAAATATATCCTAAGTCTTACAACAAGCAGTAAACAACAAAATTTATGCAAATACTACTGTGCTGGGGAGGAAGAAAACTCATTCTTTTTTATATTTCCATGTATCTCCTCACACATTTCACATTTCTTGTTGACACAAAGCATAGTATTGTTTTATCTCCCTGTCTACCCGTTCTCCCATGATATAAAGCTCTCCCTACCTCGGGAATACCAGCTCCATCCATCACTTCACCCTAACGCTCTCATCGAAGCCCTGCCGAGCCTGGCTGCAGCGCTGCCAGGATGACAACACACGTGTGAGTGGCCGGAGGGGACATGAGGTGCTGCCCTGCTGCAGGCTGCCCCGTTATAGGCTGCTACACGGCAGGCTGCCCCGCTGCAGGCTGCCCCGCTGCAGGCTGCGCGCGCCCATGCAGCTCTCCACTGCCTTTCTGCAGCCGTGTCTACGTACACCGCCTTCCATACCGTGCTTCCATAAGCTGTCAAATAGGACTCGCCCAACTCTCCTACTATGCATCTAGAATCAACACAAGGTCTGGATGAATTCTGAGAAGAAAGCAGCTAGGAACATGTTTTAGTAAAACCCAGAAATGTGCACGGATCGCAGTCTTCTATCCGCACTCCTTGGGAAACTGAAATTAATTTCCCTGTGCATGTAGTGAGGAGCAAGAAAAGTGAGGAGAAGAAAATAAGCAAGAAAAAAAACATAGCACCACGTGTGGCTAAATAACCTCTGTGAACATGAGGCAAATAGAATCACAGTACAAAAAGATGTGGAGGGTGCAATTTGATTGCATAAATCATTAATCAAACATTTTGGGGCAGCTGGCAGAAACAGTGACTATCCAAATTCTCTACTTGCTACTGTAAGTTCTCTCAGTCTCTACCCATTTCTTTCCCACAGCAGCATCTCAGCCTAGCCCTGCAACCTCAGTAGAGCAGAGCAGAATTATTTTTCAGAATGATCTTTTAAAATAACTTCTGGCAAACCTAATGAACCTCATATTATATCTATGGGTTTTACTTTCCATAACATCAGTCTGGGACTATTGACTGAATACTTAAAGCTGTGCAATCACTGACTGCCCCCTTTTTAAAAAAAAAAAAAAAAAAAACTTATTCAGATGAGTGTCACTGTCTACCACTACCACTTCTCATTTCAGAAGTTTATGCCTTACCCTTCTGATTTATATACACTTATATATTTTTTTGCAGTTTAGTTAAATGGTGGATTAACTTCAATTAACATATGTGTTGCTCAGTAGAATAAACACTTTCATCAAGTCAGCAGTTGTTTAGTGCTCAAGGATTGACAATGATGGAAGACATGACCAAAAGACAGATGAAGGGATGTGTAACTTGTCATAAGGGTTCTAAAGAAATAGTGTAAATGGGTTTATTGTGGCCCAGTGAGCCCGATATGCTCATAGCAGGATGCTTGGGGAGCTCAGTGAGCTGGTAATGAAAATGATTCACTGCTAAATGATGAGTTCAGACCCACAGTAACTTGAAAAATACACAGGCTAAATGCTGCTTGCTGGGCTTTGTAGAGGGTTTAGTCACGTTTTCTTTTTATTTTTTTTTCTAGGCAAACACATGCAGCAACAGAATACCAATGTAACCTATTTGGGTTTCTGTCAACCTGTTCAAAGACCAAAGAGTAAATAGACTAAATATGTCCACCTACATATGAAAGAAGGTACCAGCAAAATTGTACTTTTTGCACTCAAATTCCTTTCACAGGAGCAGTGAGCACACTGCAGTGGATAAAGCTATTTCAGCAAGGTCTGCAGGAAGAGCATTAGTGGCAAATTCAGCAGGCTCTTCCAGCAGTCTCACAGAGTTGCTGGCAGCAGGAAGGTTTGTATTTAGTTTTGCAAGCTAAACTTTCAAATCAAAACCAGGCTTCTTAGGTTTCCAGTGTTACACACGTATTGTTTTTAGCAGTGAAGCTAACTTTAGCAGTGAATTAACTAGAGCTTTTCTTTTTTTTTTATCTGTATTTTTTTATTCTGTGTGATCACTCTAGTATTTGATTAGTGCCCAGCCACCAACATGAAACCATTTTTGTATAAAATGAATGCAATTTTTGGTTTATAAAGTTAAGAAGAGTTTGGCCTAAAGAATCTGTTACTGCTTGATGACCTATCAGACAAATTTTCCATCTTTTTTGCTGCTTTTCCTCATCCACACCTGGTACTGTTCTTGCCATACCTGCATGCTAGAAGTATCATGTAGGGACAAGGACAAGTGAAGAGAGCACCTGAGACCACCACTTCTTTAGGCCCATCTGAGAAGGTCTCCATGGTCTCTGGGGATCCCTCTGGCTCCAGACATGGGCTTGGAAGCCACCCCACACCATTCCCCATGTCCCGCTCCATATCCAGCGTGCCTGCCCTGCGAGCTGCTTCAGCAGCAGCAAAGATGCCACTACATATTTTGTTTTGTTTCACTGAAAAAATGAATCTATTTATGCCAATAATAACTTACATACAAAATGATTACATACAAAGTTACTTACATGCAAAATGATATGCAGCTTTTTCAGCCATCGCTTGAAAAATGTTTCACAAAGCTAAATGGATCTTCTCTATTTGCAGCTTGCAAAGTTGAAGCGAAGAAAGATGACACCATTTGCTCAAGATCATCCACAATTTACCTTGAAAAATAATATCAAGACCTGCTCAACTCATGCCTCTTAGTGCATTATCCCAAAATGGGATAATGCCTGGAAACAATCCTAACAATGTAAGAAGAGTGGAAAATAAAAGGAAGTAATTTTATTTGAAAGAAATAATGGTTAAAAAGTACTGAAAAAAGAGACATTAAAGTCAGTGTTATTTTTACATCTTATTACCCTATGAGTGAGAAAAAAAGATGGGCATCTAAAGTTGCTTTCTGCTCTTTTAGGTTTGAGTTGCACTAAAAAAATATTTTTCTGTTGGGACCTTTTCATTCAAGCACTTTTTTTCATTCTGCCGTTGTGAGGCTCTAATCATCTCCTTGCTAGCTTTATTAGTTGAAAGAAGGTATCAAACACTATAATGCAAAGTAAATAGACAAAGTAGGAAGGGCTGCTCATTTAGAAAGAAAGGCTGTGTTTACAGAAGTGAACCTAAATAACAAACAAAAAGACAAAATAAAGGGAAATTGAACTCCTGAAACTGTTATAAAGCAAAGACTGTTACAAAGCTCACTCTCACGTGCTGAGCTCACTCTCAGCTCAAGCCCTCTGGAAACATCTGCTCGTTTTTTGGCATTTTGGTGTGTGAAGAAGCTCCTTTTGTTAGCATCTTCCAAAATACCTTACAGGTATTCTCCTGACTACCTTTTCTCAGCATATTCAAAAACCACTTTTCCCCCCCTTAAGGCAGCTATAAAATAGCACACTTTAAACCTTGGCCAGAAGTTTTAGAAGCCTGACTGCATCAGAAAGCAGCATTTCATTTTCTCAAACTCCAATACAGGATTGGTAAGGCAGTAAGCTACATGCAGTAAAATCACTGTTTTTTCCCTGAATTCAAACTTTAACATCCTTTTATTGCTTATTGTAAATGTCCTGTTTGATATTTAACAGTTAATAACAGCCTGAGACAAAGGAAATGAAGAACTAAACAAATGGTCACTGCTTTGCTTGACTCAAGAGTAGCAAACTCCTAGAGCCAAAATGCCCTTCAACACGCGAGTGCAAATGGTGCCTACGTGCTCCTGCTGCCCTCTCCCCGTATCTGCAGGCATGTTCCCTAACGTGCTTACCTGAAACATTAGAACACGGTGACTACTTCATAGAGAGATAAAGCCACTTTTTCATGTGTTAACATATAATAAAGCTCTGATAATAAAATACTGATTTATAATGCAATTAAAGCATGGACATTTATGGCGTGTAAATGCTGATGCTAGTTACAGAGAATACTAAATATATAACAGCAGGGTTGATGCCCACAGCAATTCAGATATTTATAGAGAAAGCCCCAGCCAGCTTGGCACATCTAAATGGACATGCTTTCGGCAGCTGAAAACCATAAACATCGCTGGAAGTGGCATCTCGTGAGATTTTAAGGAGCTCGTAACTACACTTCAAACAAGCAGGCAATCAGTTTGGGAGCTCCTTTTTGTAGAAGAGTCGAGGGGAGGACGAGGATCCCCGACGCGGGTCTGCATCCGCTCTGCCCCTGCCTTGGCAGCCTTGCAGGGCCCCGTCCTGCAGGGCACTTCACCCCGGGCAGAGAGCTCTGATTAGAAAGGGCTCCAAATGGCAGTACAAAACTGTGAGTGTAGGCCTTATTCTGCTGCCTGAGCCTAACTAAGCACACCTCCACAAGGAATAAACATGACAACTCTATATTAAAAGCATCAGTTTTGTACCTTAAATGGATTTGTTATGTTGTTGACGGATTTGGTTTTTTGTAACATCTTGCTTTTTTTTTCAAAACAAATGTGTATTTTACCATTTTGTGATACTAACATTCATTGCTAAAATAAGACTTCATTGCTATCCAGCATCTGAGACACCCCCAAATGCCCACAGAAATATAAATGGTAATTCAGATTATCAACTGAGGTAAATGTGAACTTTTAATTCATTTTAACCATGCAAGAAGTGTAAAAATCCCAGATCCTAAGTAGCAATAAATATTTGTCTCTACCACTTGCAAACTGCAAATTATTCTAACATGAATCTTTCTCATCTCCGTCTACAAGCACAGCCCCTTCCAGCACTCCAATGCATGTGTGTTTTTTCATTTTTCCTTGAGGAAATTTGGGCATGTTCTGTTGGACTGGCTATTGTTAGTTGCCCATCACATTTTTTTAAACAGCATTAATTTAAAGAATTAGAATTGTTTCAACTTGCAGGATTAACCTGCGCCCTGAAGGTAAGACCATCAAAACTGCACAACGGGCTGGCCAGCAAGTCTTGCTCCTGCCGTGAAAAGTGGGGTAAAGCAAATGTCAGCAGCTATGGGCAGCTGGATTGATGCAAAGAACCACTGCTCCCAGAGAAACCACATCTGGAACGGACACCAAGGTCTGTGAGCTGGGAGCTGCTGGGAGAGAAGTGGCACCGCGAGCATGAAGTAGCGGCTGCCGGGCCTCAGCAGCAGCAGGGAAACGCCAATACAATTTCTCAAAATGGTTAAAAGACTCTCTAAACTCTTCAGTTTAAGGACTTTAGAAGACTCAAAAATAACTATCAATACCACCATCTGAAAACACAGGAGTAATTCATGCTTGCTCCCACTGCCCCATCCAAGCCCCTAAGGTGCACTGTCTGTATTTATGACGCTGGCAGAAGCTCTGCTGGGAAGCCTGAGCACCCTGTACTCACTTAGCTTTCACTCTGCGATTAATCCTATGTGCAATTATTTGAAAAACTGAAGATTAGCACATTCCTGTTTGGACCACAGAAAAGATTAAACGCATCCTACAGATCTGTCTCCCACTGAGCCATCCCTGGACCACACCACAACGTGTGGGTGCTGTGTTCTCCCCTTAACCTTCTGGTTTTGTCTGACTGACGATGGGCCTGAAACTACATGTCATACACTCTTGTTTCTATTGCAATAGGTTAAAAGAAAACAAAGAGTAGTTTAAGTTCTTTGCTTGATAATTAGAATGTTTTAAAAAACTCTGAATTACACTTTAAACATTTTCCAAACAGCTCTACCGGCGTTCCCATGAGCTCCATCGATTCTGGGACAGATACTTCCTCTAGAGCTAATTTTAACAAGCAAGTGAGGATGGGACATTGTCTGGTAAAGCCTAAGGGTGTTTCAAGGCTGATTTACACGAGGCCAGGATTTCCTCATCGGATCCTGCCCAGCTACAGAGAGGCAATCAGAAAGGCCTGAGCTGTAAAACCTCCAACTATCTGAGGTAATCGATGTGTCAAATCCTAATCTGAAACACAACATTTTCAGTCTCAAATCCTAGTTGCTCTAGGAACTAGGTACTTCACAAGCCTCAGAGATCACCCGTATTGTTTTTTTCTAATTACATTTGCAAGTAATTAATGCCATTGCTGCATTCCTGGCTTTGCACTAGTCCCTAGATATTCCCACACTGAGCAAACAGGGAATACTGTGATAACATAATCTAATTGCAAAGCGCAACTGTAAAGATTTTTAATAGCAACCACTGTATAGAACTTTTAATTTTCGGTGTGCTCCATGAGCATTAAATACTTATTTCTCATAACACGGCACCCCTGTGAGCAGATCACACCGCCCCTGCGTCTGCGCCTCCCTCCTCTGCGGAGCCCCACGCGCCGCAGGCAGCTTCGCAGCTCACTGCGAGGGCTTCACACGGGCTCTGACCACGAGTTGTGCACGTTTTTAGCATCATCAATAGAAATTTAGCATGAATCTCACAATGTTAACATCTCCAAAACATATTTAAGTCAAGTTTATCTTACGGGCCTTGATGATTTGCATTTGGTTTTTAATGCTATGAGCATTCTGCCTTTTGAATTCAATTGGGAGTATCTTGCTTCTGCCAGTCAAAGGCAATTTTTCTTTCCAGTCACATGGACAGAACTCCACAAAGCCCAAACCAGTGAAACAAAACATTTTTCCACCTGTTTAGATATCCATAGCTACTCCTCTTTCATCAGAGTCCTTATTAAGTTCAGAAAAACAACAACAACTGAATTCAATTTAGAAAGTCAGTTAGGAAAAATCAAAATGAAACGCGGTTTACTACATCATCTATCTTACCAAACAGAATCTCAAAAAAGGAACTTGTATTTGCTATTAAGAGGTTAATACAACTTACTCTACTTAATACACCATCAAATCATGTTGCCAGTAGACTCAATGAAATGACAATAAGAAGCTTAAGGAATGCTTTTGTGTATGTTAAATATTGCATAACCAGGACTCATTAGCTTTCTGCACTATTTTTCTAGTGCAGACTTAAAAGGTTCCAGTTAATACTGTGGACCTACTGTACTCTATGGGAGTTCTTCCACTGACTTTAATAAAAGGAAGAATTTCTTTCTCAACTTCTTAATGCTTGTCTGCGAGCGTCTGAACTCTGACAACTGTCTGCAGGCTGCCACTTAGCAGCCCCTTTAATTTTATCTGCCCATCAGATTTTTTCCAACTGTGGTCAATATGAAAGATGTTGGAGACTTGTCCCATGAAATTAAATTCGAGCAGGAGGGAAAAAGATTTCAAATTTCAATCTAAATCACTCATGGTTTGAACCAAATAGAATTTCTTATATACATGAGATATGTGGGACCTACCTTTAAGAAGGTGATGCAACAGAAAGCATTTAAATATACTTTACTTTTTGGTCTGTCCCTATTTCATTTTTCTGCATGCATTTTAGAACGAGAATACTCCAACACATTAGTTTTAGGCAAAATGATGCTCATGTACAAAAGTGCCTGACAAAGAATTGTAATAAAGGAATCAAATCTTAATGTACTCAAAATTTTCCATATTCATAGCGCATTCAAGACCTCTGTATCATGTCTCCCCACGTTTCTGGTCAAAGCAATGTCTCCCATCAAAAACCAACCTCTCTGATCTTGGATATAACTTGCAGGAGCGTTAGAGATGCTGTTAGGGTGCAAATAGTCCTTAACACCATTCCACAGACGAAACAATCACTTGAGCACTTATGAGCTGCTGCTTTAGGGCTCTGCCAGTGGTAACTCGACAAGCACCATCCCCAGTGACTCTGTGCCCTTCTCAGACTGCACAAAATATTACACCTGCACCTCAGCTGCTGCCTCACCAATTTAAGTTTTTCATCTTACATGGTCATATTCCATTTTCAGGGCTTTTTAACAGATGCACTGTTAAATTACTTCCCAAAATGTTGACAGTTTTGATGCAAGGATCCAAATCACTCCAAATTGCAACAGTGGCAGCAACATTGAACTAATAAGAGCCACAGACTTACAGGAGACCAACTAAATATAAACATCTACTCTCCAAATAAGCTTAAAACCAAAACCAAAATAAAAAAGATACATAACCCCTACATGCATGGGACCTGTTTCTGATGGGGATGAGCAGCAGACACCGAGCGCGCACCGTTTCGTGGTGAGGAGGAAGCCCCTGCTCACCACGCGTTACTCGCACAACCTACCAAGTGCCCGCGGGGAAACGCTGCCGCTGCCGCTGTTCTCCCTGTTCACCGGCTGCAGGGAAATGCAACGTCTGGCCAAACAGGACCAATGTCCTTCAGCAAATCCAGAAGACTCTGAGCTGCAGCAAAACATTGAAAGAGAATTACTCCTTGTGGCATGTATCATCTTGTCTGGAAAGGTTAATTTTTAATGTTTATAGCATATATACAAAAAATCTTTAATTTTTATCCACAGTATAATATTTGTCAAGTTATAATCCTTATTACCTATTTTCCTCCTATTTTGGGGATGCAGGAAACAACATGGACTGAACCTATCATTCCCTCAAGAGAATTCGAAACAGAGATCATCGCTTGTACCTTCATTTCAAGTGCCCCTTCAAATGGCTGGTTAGAGAGCAAAACTCATCATTTCATGAGGGTAATTGGATGTATTTTCCTCTGTTGCAAGCAAACTGCCCCCTGGCACTAGAACTGTAAAATCTTTGGCAGCGGACCTCCTAAAACCCATCTGTGTTGGAAATTAATTTTTTGCTTTTGGGTATACTATATTTACATATTTTGGTTTTATTTCTCAATATTTAATCTAGTGAGGAAAAAAAAATAAAAAAGACTTTTAGGCCAAGCAGTTAAACTTCCACAGATTTGAAGAAGTGTGGCTCCTCAAAAGAAATTCTCTAGGCACCTTCATACAGTCAGTATCACAACTGGAACTGACCCCACTTCTTTGTTTATTATAGTCAAATGTTAATTCTAAGCACACTTTTTTTTGAAACATTCATTATTTATGCTATTATATCAGAGAACAGCTGATAGCAGTTGCTACAAATGCAAACTGAGGACTGTTCTCTCATATGCTTGTGTTCTCCCAAAGCATTCCTTCGGGTGAAATCTGTCATGCATGGTCTCTTAGCAACACTGAATTCCTCTTGTTTTCACGTATTTTGGCTACTTATTATAAAGAAAATACAAAATAAATACCAAGGCAGTGGACACTTGGGCACGGATTCATCTGTGTATGTTCAGGCCAGAGCGCCCCCGGCTCCCCTCTAGCGACAGCGAGACTGGAGCTCCCCACGGTAAAACCTGAGCCAAACCCTTGGGATTGACTCCTGCCTCTTGGGCTACTGCTGGTCAACCTCCACGCTGCAGTTGTGGCACCGTGATGGGGTATTAAGAGCAAGTTATGGTTTCACCAGTGCAAAAGTAACTTTTTAATTGCACTTAGTGTAAAATATTCAAATAGATTTTTGGAAAAAGCAAGAAGCACAAATTCTTTGAAAGCAAAAATGCAGTTGCCGGAGCCAACTGCACGCTCAGGGGATTGCTGCTGTGAAACACGTTTTGCTCTCCATCCTTCTCAGCCGTGGGACGTGTCAGCACGCATAAAAGTTTCCTCGGATTAAGTGCTACATGTACTAAAGAGAAACGCTCACTATAAAAGCTTGACCTCCATTGTAGGAAATGTGCACTTTAACTGTCCTGCTAGCACAACAACCACTTCAAAACCAAACGCAAAATATTCAAGGTTATGAAGGGAACAAACTGAAAAACAAAGAGTATTAAAAATCCTGAAACTCAGCTGAGTGAAGATGATTTGCAGACCCAAAACATCTTTAAAATCGTGAGTAGAAGAAGCAAGCAGAACATTTCAAAGGACACATGTCGTGTAAACCATGGACTTCAGGGGGCATTCGCTTGCTCCCAGGTGAGGTGCGCAGCAGATTATTTTCTTCAGCAGCATCTGGCACTTTCTCCTGCCAAAGCGCAGGGACCCAGGGCCCTGGTCAGCGATTTCCGTGCGCCGAGTTGATGCAGGAGCTGCTACCTGCCCAGCTGCTGCATCGCCAAGGACGGGGAATGCTCCTGCCAAAGGCAGGCACCTGAAATTGCTTGAATTTTCCTTGATTTCCACAAGGTGCCAATCTTCCAGCCTTCGTATGCCGAGCTGCTAGCAGAGAGGCCACAACCCGGCTTTGGCTCCCGGCCCGTCTGATCCCTCAGAGCTGCGGGAGCTTCTGGCGGGCGCCGCGGCCGCAGCCGTCGCGCAGCAAGGACGCTGCAGCCAGCAACGCGGAGCGGTTTGCAGAGCCATTTCTGCGTCAACCCGCTCAAACATGAAAGCAAAATAGCACCGATGTAAAGAAAACTTTCTAGTTACAAGACTGGGGGGAAAAAAGCCCTAAAGAAATACATCCAGAACACATTAATACATTTGGAAAGAACTGATTCAGAAACTAACACCCTCCTAACTCACATAATGTTGACAGCTACAAGCAATAAAATATATGGAACCACATTTTATGACATATAAAATTACATGCCTGCCCTGTATTAGTATTTCTTAACCAACCAAATAGGCTGACATCTCTGTGACTGATTATAACAGAAGCAGGAAGAAATACAAAAGTGAATATAGCTCTATTTGTAAACAAATCAATGAAATACTTCTGCCAATGTCTTGCCATGTTGGTGTTCTGCTAAGAATATTAAAGAAGCCTAGAAAAACTCCTACTTTCCAAAACAAGAATTTCATCAAATTCAGGTCTGCCACCACCGTACCAGTCCCAGCCCCAGCTACCCACAGCACTTCCCCCAATGCTGCTTTTCCCAAATACCTGCTGCTTTATGAGTTGGCTCTGGCACAAATATAAAATAAAGCTGTGCAGAACAAAACAAGCAAGTTGTATGACATGGAAAGAAAGGGAATTTTGCTCTGGAATAATAGCTACCTATTACACAGATCTAAATATTGTAGTATTTCATTTGCATTTTCATAGCTCTCATACTCATAGCATGACCCCCACAACAATATAGAAAGAAATTATCACGCCTGCAGCTACCTGCAGCCCTTGCTCATGAAAAAGAAGCTTTTACTAATTCTTCTGTAATTGAACAAACCAAACATTCTGTTGCTTTCAAGTAGGAGAAAACCATTTGTTTGGTTTTGCTGCCTTGAGTATTTGTAAAGAGGGGCTGTATATGCTGCCTGTCAGTAATATAATTATGAGATAATAATATTCCTGAATTTTAAAGTTATGAAAATGCAACATTGGTTTTTTGGACCTATCTTTGCAGAAAAAGAGATAGAACAGCTTCTGTGAAATAAGCCACATAATCAGATTAGCTTCAGAGCACTGATTACTGTACTTCACATTCAAATGAAAAGCCAAAGAATAATTTATTTGATGTACTTGTTAAACTAAAAATGCAGAATTGACAGAAAATGGAACTTCTTTGATCTTTTGTAGGTGTTCAATATAATCTCAATGCTTCTTGGTGAGTGACAACAATTCATAATGTTTTAAAAATAAACCTTTATGCAAAGAAGGTTTTTTCGCTTTAGCTTATGCTTTCATTATATAACTGCTGCTTTGAAGATTTTTTTCATATTTAAACAACACATTTTATTCTCATCTTGGAATGCAGAACTAGTAGCTCCAATAGTTCTGTAAAAAGGGGAACAAAGTTGACTCAGATCTTTTTTAAAGGAGATAACATTAAAATTATAGTTAGTAGAGTAAGTTTCTCATTTACTTTCCTTTTCAAAGATGAAAAAGAAATGTGGCAGGAGACGATTTGGGCTCGTTCTGATGGTATCTGGGTGTTTGTCTCAATGTCAGGTTCAGGGTGAGTCCTGCCTGCAGGGGTGTCTCCTGTTCTGCAGAGCTGAATGGCTCAGGCCCTACGTTTTCAACAAGGCTGCAGTGAAAAAACTGTTCATGTAATGACCTAAGTGTAACTTGGGGAAGGAGAGAGAAGGGAGAAACAGACTCTTTCAAGAGATGATTATTTTCTTAAATACATAATTCCTAAAGCTTTTTTTTTTTTCTCCCAAAGACAGAAAAAAGAAAAAGCAACTACTCTAAAATTTGAGTTTTAAATTATATTCTAGGGAAAAAAAAAACACAGAAAGAAAAACTCTACCTGTACTAAGTATGCAATTCAAAGTGTGGAATGTTTTACATATATGAAATCATAATTCTAACATCACAATACGATATTGGTATTTGGAAATAAGTCATTGGGTCTTTAAATTTTGTTTTAGACTGCAGGATTTCTGAACTTAGACTTCTAATCTACTTTCATTAGATTTTTTTTTAAACTGACATTGAAACTGTCTTTTGTAAGTCAAATTTCTGACTGACAATATAAGCATTTAAGCATTAAGAGATGTTTCTGCATCTATGACTGCAGGAAACAAGTTAGTCTAGTAGGGTGAAAGAAAGAAAGAAGAAGAAAGAAATAGAAAGGAAAATTATTCCAAGACGTTCATTTCTTGTGAAATGCAAGATCACTACAATTCCAGAGCAGCTGAGGGATATCTGCAACAGGATTTGCTTCAAAGAGCAAGAAGCATGTAATTCTGTAAGCAGCTGCGCTAACTAAACTGCCTTTCTTCTGCCTAATGTATTCCCAGCAGCTGAGCAGCCATTCTCTTGGTTCCTCTTTTTTTTGGCATTATCTTCCACTCATTCCTGCTTTTCTCCAAGAGGTCCCTGTCCTCCTAAGCCACAGACCCTGCAAGCTCCACCTGCTCCTCCTCTGCAGCACTCAAGTTTGCATCCTCCAAAATTAATTGCCATTTCAGTGCTGTTCTTCCTGCCTTCCTATTCCCTTCCTTCACATACTATGCACCTCAGGAAAAAAAAAAAAAAAAAAAAAAGAGGATGAGGCAGTTTGGGCTGTAGCAGCAGTTTCACACCACTGTCCCCCAGGCACTGCTTAGGGGCACAGACAGGCGGGCACAGGTGGAAGGGCCTCCAACCAGCCTTACCTAGGCTGTTTCTTTTGGACGTGAAGATCTCCGGAGTCACAGCCCAACTGATCAGCTTTTAGTGGCAAAACACAGCGTGTGGCCACTGGTTTGTTTCCGTATTTCTGTAATTCTCTGCCTTCCGACTCACTGAAACCCAGCTTTTGTGGGCTGCCTCAGCTGCACTATGAAAGGATATATTAATATTAATTATATTCCTAACGTAATGTCATGCCATTTTATATATCATCTTGACTGCTTTCTACTGAGATAATCTTTGCATTGATATTTGTTACGCTTGTTTGCTCTTTGGCCTCTTTGGCATTTGTGCCTTGGCACCAAAACAGCTCTCTCAAGTCCACGCCGCAACAAAATTGCCTCAGTCCTTGAGTAGACGGCAAAAGGGACACTGGTGGCTGGGAAGACTCAGCTGCTCCTTCCTGCAGCGCCTGTTAGCATCAGGAGCAATCTCTTCCCATGATTAAGTGCTCTCACATGACCTTGCAAGTTGAGCTCATGCGGGGCTCGGTGACAAACTGCAGTCTGGAGCACGCAACGGTGACTAAATTCCTCACAAATCACACGCGATTTCCATAGACGAGCGGCTCGGCGCTCACGCAGGCAGCAATAGACCTAGTTACTAGCACATGAAAAATGCACTCCCAGACTTGGCACGGCGCTTTTGCAGCTGCCAAATATACCCCCTGTGAGCGGAGAGCAGGCTGATGAGGAGGGCAACGAAAACATTTCCAGCACTGCTAGCGACAGGAAGAAGAATGAGAATTTGGTTTATCTTGTTAGAGATTTTCTGATCATATTAGTGATTTCATTATGCTGCTCCCAGAGACCAAACCTTCCAAAATGATATGGAGCTCAAAAATGCCCTAGGAAAATTGCTGCTATAAATCAGACTCGCACCGTATTAACAGCACCGGAATTACAGGGTGCCATGGAAACGCGGACGCTTCCCGAGCGGGGCTGAAGCCACGTTCGTGTTCACACAGGTGACCAGGTCTCCATCCTACGGGATTCCCATTCCAGTCCCTGCCGTGCGGCACGGTCTGGATTCACCATGGCAGGCCAGCAACGCCGGGGATGGCCCCATTTGCTCTGGTGCTTTCAGGCACATGCTAAAAATTGAGGGGACAGAAGAGAAGACTCTAAAGCAATAAATGCAATGAATTCATGACCCAGAGTGGCCAGGATGTTTTTTGAAAGATCTGCAAATTTCTAGCTCAGATGAGTGTCTGGAAAGGAACCTCAAAATCTGGCGATATAAGGAAAATCTAGGCCAGATCTTTTTTGACTGCTCAGACTCAATAGATGACATGTAGCCCAACTTTCTTTCCTGTGTCTTTCATAGTCAGGTTGATAGATGCCTGTAACAAGTTCAGAGGACTGCTACATTACTCTGCGTATCTCTGGAAGAGTTGCCTTTTTTTTTTTTTCCATTTCCATTTGTTTATTCAGATTATTTGACCTTCATCCTTTTCCTCTCTTTAGATAATAAAAATACTTTACTATGCTTCTATATGGTCTCTCTCCCCGCCTTCATGCCAGATGATCTCATCTCCTGTTTATCAAAACCTTCAGAAATAAAAATAATATCCCCACCCCGTCTTTGGAGCCACCCCAAACCACTTCTTATTTCTAGACTTCCTCCAGCAATTCAGAGCTCTTGCAGCTCACCTACATCCCTGGGCAAGGACAAACCCAATCTACATAATACAAATGACTGAAGAAAACTGTGCACCACTATTAAACCTAAATATTGTTTGAGATACAACGAACATACATTCAGGAAAAGATAATCCAATAACTATGGTAATACTATGACAATATAAAGTTTTACAATGAGAATATGAGTATATTCTTATCATTACACGTCACTCATCGCCACCACATCTTTAACAGAAGTGTAGAAAGTATTTCTATCAGTAATTATTTATGTAGCTCTGTTTTTCTTGCCCCAGCCACAATCATGATTTCTAGCTCATTTATGCTTCACACTTTATAATTTTCTTATTAGAGCTATTACAAAGTCTTATTTGACACTCCTGCAACTCAGCTTCAAACTGCTGGCTGCAGAAGCTGAGGAAAGAAAAGGTTCTGAGATATTAAGTAATTTTGATGACATCATTTTTCACGAACAGGCTGTGAGAAAGAGCTGATGTTGATGCACGCAGGGGAGGAGGAGAGAGCAACAGGGCATCAACAAAGGAAAAATAGTTGTTGGAATTACATAAGAATCTTCGGTTTGCTTGGAAAATGCAACAAAAATGGAGACAGGTTGGAGCCCAGGCACAAGTCAAACCTTTGCGGGGTGAGTCTAAGTATTGTGCTTGGTTTTAAATGAATTTTTAAGCTAAAACTCCAAGGACTTCAGCCTAGGGCCCAAATTCAATTACTACATCAAGGGACTGTGTCCAGTGTCTAGCAGAAATTGGAGTAAGCCCTGGGTGAACTGAAACACAAACTGTTTGCTTAGCTGTCTTTTAAACATCAATGTTTTACTCAGTCCAGTTTGAAAGGGAAGAAAATGTGAGCTTGTGCTGCATATAGCTAAGCTGCACTGCCTCATCCATCACTTGAGAAGAAATGCCAGAATATCCTGGACTCTGCATGAGAAGGGAGAATGTCACTCATTTATGCTAAAGCTAATAAACTTTACAAATATTCCATCCTTGACTCCCTTTGTACCAGCTGCCCACAAAAAAAAAGAAAAAAAAAATAGAGCCCAGACAGCATTAATTAAATCTGTTATGATATACAGGACCTATTCAGTAGCTTTCTCTCTTTGAACTGTGGTGATCGAGGACAGCAATACTGAACAGGCTCCATTCCCTTTGACAAAAGCTACTCTAGTGCATCCCAAAGAGCTGGGGATTGCACTTCAGTAAAATGCACCTGAAAGTGCCTCAGGTGGCAAGTACGGATGAATCCAGGTGAATTCTCTACCGAATACATGGCAGCATATAAAAGATTACAGTAGTAACCTTTTAATAAGCAACCAAGCAATTTACAATCTGAGCAGTCTTGCATAAAGCCTCCTCATTAAAACCTTTTATATACACATTTAATCTATAGTATTTAGTCTACAGTATAGTGCATCCACTTACTATTATTCATTACTCCACATTACTACACTACTGCTGTAGTTTCTTCTTCTCTGATGTCCTGCTCAGTGATTAGCAATGATTTATTTTTTTCTTGTTGTTGCCTTTTATTCTCCTGCTTTCTTTAAAATTATTAATATTAAAGATTTTAGAAAGATCCCTCCACCCTGGTCTCATTCTCAAGGTAACAGTTTCATAAACACAGAGTGTGTTGTCTCCTCCGTGCTAAGCTCTAACCTTAATTCTCAATAGCAAAAGATCCTTCACTACAGAGCTCTGCCAAAACCAGCCAGTCTTGATTCTGATGCAATTTCCAGCACTTGCAAAAGAAAAGGTGGCCCAAGATACTACCAAATTATCCAGAAACTCAACTTTCCATCCAAGCTGCAAAAACAACCACCATCTGATTGACCGATATGCTCTTCATTCAGTTCCTGATAATCATCTCGTCCTCCCTTAAAAGAAAATGCTAAGACAAATTAAACACACTGTCGAGGTAGAAGTGAAAGAAAAATAGAAAAATAGAAAGAAGTGATATCATAAATGTTCTCATGTCACGGAAATTATTGTTCACTGTAAAATGAAAAACCAAACACTTGGTGGATAAAGTGACCTAATGGCAGGACAGTGATGATACTTACCCGCTGCATGGTTTATCCTTCCCCTGATGGATGCTACAACTTTTTGTGGATATCATAGCTTAAATATACAAATAATACACAGGCCTATTCAGTGCACCACTTAAGGGATAAAAACAGCTTATTGAATGGAATTGTACAAAAGCTACACAGAAACTCCTGAGCTGGGTGTTGAACTCAGCAGCTTAAGCTGTTCATAGAAATATGTACGATGTTCATGTGGAAAAATTCAGCCACAGGCCCGTGAGCTTGCGTGAGCGATATGCATCCTGTAAGCACCGTGACCTAACTCACTACAAGGAATGTCTCTAAAGGCACAGATAAGGTAAGTGACTATTACTTAAGTAAAAAATGTATGACTAGAGCTTTGCAATTCATTTCCTGTAATTTACTAGACAGAATTTTCCCCGTTTTTGCATTTCAGTTTTATGTTGCTTATGTAACTGTGAAAGTTGTGTCCCATAAAAATTCAGTCACACTTTTCAGATAAATCCCTCCTTGACACTCTTCAAAAATGAGGACTTGCTATTGGGGTAAAATTATATATTTCCTCTCTTCAATTATTACAGGAAATATCACTATGACACGTCTCATACGATATAGACTTTTAATTTAGTTGTGAGATCCTTTCACAATCCTATGTTCATAACTTGATTGTGTATACATCCCATTTTACGGAGAAGCTGCATGTACCTATGCAAATATATTCTTTATCAAAATCTTACAGGATTTTGAAAGATACATGTGATACTAGAAGCAACAACAGATATCTGATATGTAAGAGGAGATAAATCTAGGCACATCATAGGCACATCATACACAGAGTAATACTGAAAAAGTATCCACACTCATAAGAAAGTATTGAAATACCTAAATTTCCAAATGCAGTAATATCTGAAATGCAAAACTGGAAACACTAATTGCAATTGCAAAGCTGAAGACTGAATTTTAAAATCTGGATCTCTCAATTTCTTTGTCCCTCAAGTACCTTCCACAGAAACTACACTGGATCTCTCACCCTCACAGAATTCCCCGCTGCTGCCCTGTGCCAAACTGACCGCCCCTCTTGCGACCTTTTACACTGCAGAAACACGTAGAAAGCTTCAGTGCTGCATTTCAATGACAGTTCAGCAAGAGGAAGCAGTGTAGCATCAGCAGATTGCTTCAGCTTGAAGAGAAAAGATAAGGAGGCTTATTTCATATTTTGTTTTTGCAACGTGGCAAAAACACAAATAGAGTTATATAGCCAATCATTAAAAAAAGCTTAATTTTATTACAGGGACCTTGCTCAAGATAATTCCTTTCTAACACAATGATTATGTTGCAGTGTGTCTTGGAGTGGCTCCTTTTTATCTATTAGATTTTTTTTTTATTATTTCTTTCATTGAAACTATTTTTCCTTTATTTCATGTATCGCAAATAAATGTAATAAGCTTTCTTTGGAAGAATCAGGTTGGTATAAAATCATGCATTCTTTATATAAATTTAGGAGGAAAATGGTTAACATTTTAGCCTCATGACTTGCAAATGAAAGAAAATAATAATGCTTAGCAAAAGACATTAGAAGAACACATTCACCATGAATCATACTGCCCTTGAAGGTGCAGCTTAAAAAAGCAGAGAAATAGATTTGACACCACTTGGACTTGCAGCTCGGACATGCTGCATTAAACTGTTCAAAATTAATTTAATCTGAGCATGGAGAATAATAGCCTCTCAGTTCAAGGCTTCTGATAGCAGTAATTTGCACTCGAAAGTACTTCCAAAGGGAAAGAATAAATGAAGGGCGACTCTCCAAAACTGAGTGAGCAAATGCATTCACTAAATGAAAGCCTCTTGATCACCCTGGAAAAGAGCATTCAGGAAAACGACACCTTCTATATCATTTGGGGGCTTAGGAATTTTTTCTTCACACTGCCCAGCTGCTGCTAGGGGAGACACCGCTCTCCTCGGCCTGATGACGGGAAAGCAGCTCGTTTCTTAGAGCCCTCGACTTCTGCTCCAAAGCCACGAGCTCAGTTGGCCGCAGAGGTGA
Organism: Crypturellus undulatus; assembly: GCA_013389825.1. Taxonomy (NCBI): domain Eukaryota; kingdom Metazoa; phylum Chordata; class Aves; order Tinamiformes; family Tinamidae; genus Crypturellus; species Crypturellus undulatus. Next base: position 164,685 of record VWPW01011273.1, on the reverse strand, counting down.
GGACGCAGTGCTGGCGCGGCCCAAAATCCCCACTTGCAGTGCAGCAACTGGCCAACTCGCTGTATTGTGGCGTCTGCCCATCTTTCTCTGCAGAGGATTAAGAGCTAACTAGGTAACAGCATCAACGTCCAGCACACAGAAAGCACCTCACCAACCCAAAGCATCCTGGGGTTCAGAAAAGTCTTATTCTCTTCACTTGTATCTTCATAAATTTCAATTCTGTTCCCCGTGCCCACATCCGATGTCTTTGGGTGCCTGCCCGATTTCTCACCCAGTCCAGGCACCGAGCGGGCAACAAGAAGCTGCCTCAGCAGACGTCCTGTAACTGGTGTCTTCTACACGTACCACAGCTACGAGTGGCAGAGTTATTTCATTTGGGCATTTGTTTTGAAGCTCAACTTTTCATTCAGATTTCTTTTTCTTTCTGAAACATGTTCCCATCTCATTTTACAAAACCCAGCAAGAATGTTTCCAACTGTGAGCATATAATCTCTATTTATCACTAAAGCAGACGAGCTCCAAAGCCAGCACAACAGTTATTTACACACTCCTAGCAAGGAAACGGTCAAATGTCCACGAGAACTTCTGAAGGTCTGGGATGAGGTAGCAACACAGAGGTGATTCGGAGCCCCAAGGACAGCACGGGCCACCACTATGTCATTATCGTGCATATCGTGCATTTATTGCGATGCCACTGAAGCAACCCCAAATCTAGTTAGGTGTGTGCACGCACCTCATGCACCTATGCACATACATCTGCATATATACACATGCGCAGGGCATTGCTTTTCCTTCCACATCTAGCACTGTTTGCAGCTCTCTCCTGCGCGTGCACAGTCCAAAACAAACTATGCATGCCTAAGTAACAGTAAATTATAACTACTGGTATCCTTCCAATGTAGAGAGGCAAGGTCAACGGCTTGCAGTGCAGTGTAGTGACACAATGAAAGAACAACTATATTAAAAGAAAAATAAAATTACGTCGCCAAATGAGTTCTTGCATTTCTTTTCACGCATTTAATCTATTTTCCTCCTTTTTCTTGGGTGGGGTGTAAACTACATAAAACCCTTTTTCGGATTGGGTTTGGTGACTGTGAGAAAGTCTTAGGAAGAGGTACAAAGAAAAAGTTTCATCAAACAATAGGAGAGTAAATAATGTATTAGTATTCAAGCTTCATTTCCAATCCCACAGTTGCATTACTTTTGCAAATTTACAACAAAGGAAGCCAAAAGGTCCTTTAAAACTCTCTGGTACTGCTTAATTTCTTCTGAATAATTTACCTGCCACTAGCTGTTTGTTCTATAATAATTCAAATAAAACTGGTTATGCCAAAAGTCTAAAAAAATGGAAAGTGTTTCTAGAATATATTAAAAAGTTAAGATAAATGGAAAGCCTTCAGGATATTAGCACTCATAGGCAGCTGGTGAACAGCTGAACAGCTTTACCCATTGCTGGCATTTAGAAGATCAGTTCTAGTTTAAACGTGATGTTTCTAGTAACTCTAGATGGATCAAAATTGGGGATCGACTGTGAAACTCCCATTTGCATTATGAACATTATTCTTTGAAGAAAATACAAGTATCAAATAGAAGTCATTCCGATCTGGAAAGGCTCATAGCTTGTGGTGTATGTATGTCGGGATACCTTGAGGGATATCTCGGGATCTCAACTCGTGGGAAGGAAAGAATGCAGTAACAGTAGCCTAAAATTCTAAATTAAATTAGACAAAATATCAGGAGCAACAAGGGGAGGGCCATAGTAGACCCACACCAGCCTTACTTCAGTGTTGACAAAAGCAATGAGTTTGCAGAGGGTTCTTCTCTGGAGGAAAGAAAAAAAAAAAAAAAGCACCTGATTTTGTAATATTTAAAAATTTAAATTGGCTTTCAATACTTACTATTTTCAAAGGTAAAAAATAAACACTCAGCCAATTACCAGACACTTTGCTAGGCCATAAAGTTTGATGGCCCCAGTACCTCTGGCACCTAAAAGCTCCACCGCCTTTGTGAAAAATTAAACGGTAGGAAAAGGTTTAATCTAAATGTTACATTTTGGCTTCAGGAGATAAGTGCAGGCAATTAGCCCGTGTGGTGACCTCTGGCTGCGCTGCCGAGGAGCTCCCTCCCGCCCTCCGCCATGAAGCCAGGGCCTCTCACGCGCGGGGAAGCGAGCCGGGCCGGGGGGCACACACGGCCTGCGCGCGCAGACCAGCAAGGTGCTCCCTCCCTGGGGGGCCACGGTACCTCCAGCGTCACCTGCGGTACCTCTGCGGCACACGCGGAGCGGCTGGAGCTCCGCAGAGGAGCTGCTGGGCCCAGCGCCGCCAGCGCCGCCACGCAGAGGTGCTGAGGCAGCTTCGCCAGCGCGAGAGCCACCGCCAACCGAACGGGAAACCCAGGGCGGCTGAAACAGTCCCCAGTAATTTGGGGCAGGGTCCTTTTGTTTCCTTGTCTTTTTTGGGGGGGGTTGCACATCAAGTTCACCAGTTTGTGTTGATACGCTAACAACCAATTTCATAGAAACTGGGAAAGTTTGTGATCCCTTGCAAGGAAGTATGGCGGCAAACAAATGTGAAGTTGATTTGAAAAGTTACACCCACAGAAGAGTATCGGACCACGCGAGTTAGAGTTACCTGCTCAACCAACACAGTCAAAATTGCTCTCGTTTCAGGCAGCTCCACCCAGTCTACAGTCCGCGAGGACTTCATGAGTGGATGACGACAACCAGAATGACGACATACCCCCGCAGCCCGTCGAGATGGCTGTATCGGTGCAGGAAGGCACGGGAAGCTGTACAGAGCGCTGAAAAGCAGCCGTGATAGTCCNAATGTGAAGTTGATTTGAAAAGTTACACCCACAGAAGAGTATCGGACCACGCGAGTTAGAGTTACCTGCTCAACCAACACAGTCAAAATTGCTCTCGTTTCAGGCAGCTCCACCCAGTCTACAGTCCGCGAGGACTTCATGAGTGGATGACGACAACCAGAATGACGACATACCCCCGCAGCCCGTGGAGATGGCTGTATCAGTGCAGGAAGGCACGGGAAGCTGCTCTGGCGGAGCGCTGTACAAAGCAATGAAAAGCAGCCTTGATAGTCCTCAGACTACCAAAGCCCAGTCAGGTTTGTACCTGTCCATCTCCCCCTGCCACTGCTTTCACAGCTGACAAGGGACAAATGCTTACAGCATACACAGGTGCTCCTCCCAGCTGAACTGCCGATGAGGACAAAGCATAAAGGTAGAAATTGAAAACAATATTAAAAGCTTTTATCAAGCAGCAAGTTATTAGTCTTCAACCTGGCTAAATCAACTGATTCACTGAAAGCCAACAGGGCACTTCCCACTGCCACTGGAGCCCCTGGTAGTTAAAATGATGTGCAAGGTCCAAGGAGCACTGGGCACCACCGGCTCCTTTCCGACCCCGTCCCAGCGCAGCCTGGGCAGAACCAGCAGCAGGATGGGTGCCAGGTCAACCCAGGCTCCTCCTTACTGGCTGCTGAGCAACTGTCCTGTTAGCACCATGTACACGTGCCACTGAACAGAATTAATTTATATGGGATGGAGAGCTAGAATATCATTTTTCCTTCTCAGGAATAACATGAAAACTACAAGAATTAGAGTAACATAAATAAACCTACTGGTATCTTTGTGTGACCAACAGGTAGGGTAATAGTTGGGTTAACATCTACAGATTCAAAAAATACTAGGGAAAAACATATAGCATATTTTTAGGACTGCAAACACTGTGTTTGGCCCTACAAGTGAATTTTGTCTTCTGAAAAGACACAGCTGATACAGGCTGTTATGCCAGACCAAGAATTGGAGAATGCCAATACCGCAGACTACTGAAAAAAATAAAATAAAAGCTACCAAAAAAAATCAGCTCACGCATTGTATCATAGAAAAAGAGTAACATCACTTCTGCAGAACATCTCACTTCAAAGAATAACTGAACAAAAGCAAAAACATGAACTATGAAAAATACTAAACAAGCAGATGGTGTGAGAATAATTTGGGAAGCTGATATCCAGTTAAAAACACTGCCTAATGACTGGCAATGCAAGGGATTGGTGGCATTTGTTATGTAAGTGGCTAGATTGTGTGTTCTGCTAGCGGAAGACCAGCTGCAATGCAAAATTGCAGGAGGGAAGCAAAAGGAAAAGAAGCAGAAGCAATTATTGCAAAGAAGAAATAGAGCAGAAAAGTGGAAACATGGAATTGAAATGAAAGCATGGCAATCAAGCAAAAGTAGTAGGAAAGCAAAATGAAAATATTGTGTTTCCAAACAATTAATTAGAAAACTAATTTGGGATCTTTATCAACCATATCTGAAGTCTACTGGATATGGATCACAAACCCATATCGCTATTATTATTGCATTAGTCACCACTGTTTTATTAACTCTATTACTTTATATCACACTTTGCTCATGCATTTACCGATAATTAAGGACCTCTCTTACTCTGCATCTTTTTAACACTCCCAATCACCTTGAAAATGCTGCCGGCAGAGAGAGACTGACAGCCCGCGCAGCACACACATCAGAAACAGGCTTAAGAACATCAAATTAACTGTGACTGATTTTAGGAATGATCTTTCAAGAACACATCTTCTCTTGACACCACTCCGAGCCTTGTTACGCTCTGACAATGTATTTTTACCTTGCAGCATACCCGGCAAGCCTTGTTAATCTTTCTCGGGGCATGTATGTCACCAGATTGGTGATAACGGATGAACTGCATTTTAAGAAGCCAAATGTCATCTCTCTGGAGGCCTCTTAGCACTTTTGAAAATGCTGATGGACAACCCAGCCCTTTCACTAGGCCCCGTCTTGCCCTCTCAAAGATAAGCACCTACAAAGCTCGGAGAGCCGCAGCTCACACAGATCTGCCCAGAAGCTCTCCCAAATGACCAAATATTCGTGGACACCTCGTCAAAATATTCAACGGTGCATCTGCAGAAAACCGAGCTTTCAAGATCTTTTGCCTGTCAGCTCCCTCCAAGGGACTGCACTATAAATGATGTGCCACAGAGAAAATTATTGGATGGCCAGTAACTCTGCATAAAACAACACCTTTCACTGGAGCTACTCACTTTTTTTTTTTCCCGACTACTTTTATTTAGTAAACACTTAATAGTAAATAACCCCCTTGGAAATTTATTAACTTTATAGTTTTTTTTCTTGTAAATATAAGGAAGATTGATTCAATCTCAGTAGCATTTGCCCCTTGCCAACTGAATGCTGTGATGTTCTCATGTCAGTAAGAAAATTCTTTATGTCTGTGCTGTTTACCATTCTGCTTTCCAAAATATCAGGGTTCATAAAACACATTATATTCACTTATACTTAAACGATCCCTTGCATTTAAAGCCCAAAGATGAGGGGGAAAAGCAGAAATGTTTGTGCCTCTTCTTTAAAGGATCATGTAGCCAGTTATGGGCATCGCTGTGCTAAAAACTCTAAGGAGTTATTTAACATATCTTTGCATGTGCACCTGATTTAAATGTCACTTTTCTCATTCAGGTCATGTAGTATCAATTTCATCAAAACTACAGCAGGCCCTCGACCGTGTGCTGCTAATGACTGCAATCACTGTGATCTTCTCATAGAGCATCTTGTATGTGAGAAGTGGCTGTACATCGCGACTTTCAGATTGAGCAGGTGACCCTCTTCTGATTTTTCTTATTCGTATCCATCTAAAAGACATATATCCATCTTTTACAATATTTAAGAAGATAACTGATTTTTTTGTTTCAAATATCTTCCTCATGATAGAGATCATTAAACCTTATACCTCTCTTGGATAAAATAAAAGTATTTCTCCATTTTTCACTCGAGGACCTAGTTTGTTATTAGAACTGTTTTCAACTGTTTTAATTACACTCTCTTAGGTGAACCACATTACTAAATCAGCATCCATTTTAGCCTGTTCTGCCTTCACAGCACACTTTGGAAAGGCTCAGGACTTGGAGAGTAAATGTTAAACAACATCCTCGCTTTATCTGACCAGAGAGGATGAATCCAAAAAACATCCCTGGATAATAACATTAAGGATGTTTGGGTCTTGATGAATACAAGTGTTTCTAAGCTACCTTTTATAACTCAGAGAATTAAATATCTCTGAGACAGTTGGCATATGATTTATGCCATATGCATACTATGGCATAAGCAAACCACTGTCAGATGCAGGAATATGGCAGTACTTGGAAATCTTTGCTTAAAGGTAAATAAATAAATAAATAAAAGCCTGCACAGGAACAGGTCTAAAGCAACCCTGTTTAGCTGATATTACTGTAGCGTATTAATTAGACTATGATGACTTTTCAAACTCTTAAATGAAGAGCTGATTGTGTTGTCACACTGTGTCTTGGATGAAAAACCTAATTGAAGAATTGCACAGTATTTATTTTTATTCATATAATTGATATTCTTAAAACACACTGTATAATTATCTGTTGGGCATATAATCCTATCTCAGCAGAGATATAAACTGAGTATCCTTGTGCTACTGTCTTGTGATTCATGCCATATATACTTGGTTACTCAAACACCCGCTGAGCGGTTTTATGGAGGAAGGCACCCGCCAGGGAGTGTAACAAGAAGACTCCATTCCAGCCCGGGATCCTCCATGGAGATCCTTGCTTAGCTCAGCTGCACAGCTCACCCCTTGGCCTCTAAAAACCCCACATAATTCATTAAACACTGTCCTGAACTCAGCTGGTGTATACTAGTACCACTCTCCTACAAGGACAGAAACTATTTTCTTTTCTTACTAAAACTAGAAGGCAAATCACTAACCTGCATAGGAAATAGTATCTGTGCCTTCTAAAAAAGATCAAGCCTAAAACAGGACAAATAGTCCTGTTTGGAAATATCTGAAAGTAAAGAACAAGTACTCTAGGTCCAGGTTTAAATTTTGCATTGTTCCTGATATACTAATTATCGTTAAGTTTCAAATTAAAATATCTCTTGCACTCTATATCATCCTGAAAGCCTGAAATGAAAATGCTTCTCAACTTGTTTTTCATCTCCTTATTTTTAACCATTTCTAAATCTATTCTAAACTAACAGAAATATCTAGCAAAACACTCTAACTTCAAATGTACCTTACCTAGGCCACACAGTACAGAGCTGAGAAAGGTCAAAGCTACACAGCGAATGTGAGTTGTGAAGCTTAACAAAATTTTCATTTGCTCACTTGAGATTATTTTAAGTTCACTTTGCATCTTGATACAAGTCCAATACATTCAGGAGTCCTGTCAGCAGACATATGCAGCTTAGATAGATACCGAGAGCTGTGAAGATGTAGCAAGAGCAACCTTGAGCTACCAGGAACCTACGGCATGTACTGAAACAGCCCGGGCTGATGTTCGTGCTGTCACGTCTTCACTAGTGCCAAAATAGAGCATAGCTCTGCTCTGTGAACTGCAGCAATCACAGTTCTGCGTGGGGAAGGGGGCTTCGCAAATCACAGCCAGTTTCCCAGAATCGTTAAAGCATTTTTTTCCATTCAAACAATTTGGTGAAACCAAATCACCTTTGGCTGAAACAAAATATTTGGCCGTTCAAAGCACGAGGATGGCGCACGCAGGGGATATCCATTGTCAAATACAAAGTCTGCAGCCTCTGCAGCCAACGTGACTCCATCCCCTGCAAGTGCAACCAGTGCCTGTTACAGCAGCTCTGCCCATGGACAGAGGACTGTGTTAAGCGACTTGGCTTCTGTTCATCAGACTTTGAACATACTTTGCCAGCTTAGTTTCTGATATTTATGATGAAATCCCCATTTTCAATATGCACACTAATACATTTGGTTTACGTGCCTTAAAGCCTGGAACGAAACGCTCCGATATTTTATAATGGCATATAAAAATTATGACACATTCTTTGTTCCAGCAGAACACTCAGGGAGAACTTTGACAACGATCAGGGAAAATAAAATATTGTCTTTAGTGTTTGCAGCAAGGTGAATGTGTACATGCAAATACTATTTTAATTCTATAATTCTGACAGCCATTTTTTCATGTTCAGTTAAACACTGACTTCCACTCAGTCAAGACAGAATTTCTTTAATTGTACTATCCCTTTCTTTACACCTTTCTGGCTTAGTATTATTTTTATGCATGTATTTTCCAATTTCTATACAAACCCCAGTGCATTTTCTTGGCAGAGTGTTCTTTACACCTCTGTTCACCCTCGGAGGATGTGGGGAGCACAGGGCCTGATCAGGGCTGTCCAGGAGCTTGTGCTGGTTGAGGCACTGAGCAGCGCCTGAGAGATCCAGCTTGACAGCGCTGCCCAACTCACCGCACTCAGACATCCAAACATTTAAATAACAGACCTTTGATTTTCCCCTATTTCTTAAACGCTAATAGTTGAATTCATGAAAAACGTAAATAAAATTCAAGAACTGATCTGCTTGCACATATTCTACACAGACAGCAGCCTACAATAATATACTGCACTGTGAATTCTTTTTTGACATCCAGCTAGCGGTGTCTGAGGGACCGTATTAGTTATGTTGGACCATGCTCCCATATCCCAAGCCTCTGCTGTGCCACTTGCTGTGCTCCAATTATTTTCGGTTATTCCAGGCTTATGCTGTCGCTGTACCCACCGCCAGTGCTGGTGTGACCTGGGACTCCCCGCAGAGCACTCTGAGCATCAGAACGCGGCACCGCGGCTGCCTTGGCTGCTGCCAGGTGCCGGCCTGGGCAAAGCACCGTCCGCCAGAGCACCCAGCTCCTGCTCCCTCGCCTGCTCGGCCGTGGGAAGGAGGCCGAACGCCCAGCACAACGCACTGCCTTCCGTTTCCTTGCGTAGCTACTTCTTGCATACTTTAGAAACCCAAAAGAGTTGGAAAGTTTTCAGATCTGCAGTTCGAGGCAGATAGGAAAGGAAGACTGTCACCCTTACAACAGCTTTACTGCAGGGCGTTACTTATGTTGCAGTTGCAATAATTAATCTCCAGACAAACTTGTTAAATAAATTGGTGACAAAATATTGGAACAGAAGATGGCCACTGGTGCAGAACTAATAAAACTGCTGATTGCATTTCATTCTGATACTAAGTGCTTTGCAACACTCACCAGAGGAGCCCTGTTTTGCACAGTGATTTGAACTACCCAGAGAACAGTTTCCAAACTGATCCAAAAAAGGTTTCCTCCCCCTCTCCCTTTCTTTTTATTGCCCCCTGTTTCCCCTGACACAATGGCCCAACCAGTTGTCAATCCATGCTGTAAAGAAATTCCCTGGGAAAACAAAATATGCCCAGAAATCATGTTTAAATTCTATCTGCTGCTGTATAAAAACATTTTTAGAAGCAATATGAAGCATACTTTTATTCCCTGTGTTGCTGGAGCCTTCTTGACCTTTCTCATGTTAATTGGGTCCAAATACTGCAAAGCAGTTGCAGGTATGCACCCTGACTTCTGAACAGGAACATTCAGTCCATATAATTAGCCCTCAAATTAGTCAGTCGCTCAGCATTCAGCCAGCCCTACTCCGTGAAGCTCTGACTCCCCAGTAAAAGCTAAATGAGCACGCGGAGAGGAAGGGTACTAAAAGCTGTACGTGTTGAGAGCGTGAAGAGAAGCTCAAGAAAAATATAAATCATGGAAACAGATACAAAAGGAAGCAATATATCACATCCTCAGCTAACATCATTTGGCTTTATTCCAGTTTGCCTTCAGCAAACTCCTACAGGTTGAAGCAGTTGAAGAACTGCTTTTTATTTTGTTGACTAGAAAATGTATATTATGCTGATGTTTGTTATTTGTAATGAAGCAACACTTTGCAATAAATGCATATTTATGATTAATACACTATTAATTCAGAAACAATCACTAATTTGATATTGAGATACTGCAGTTTTTAAAGGAGAAAAATCTAGGCTAATCAAGTATTTTATTGCCTATCACATTTTAAATAGGACATATATGGCAAGAGTTACAGATAAGAACCTGAGGACACTCTTACACCTGCCTGGGTGGGGATGAGGGCATCTTCCTCTGCAACTCTGCTGTTATTTATCAACTAGGAATACAGTGAAATAGAAGAGCTGGGGGAAGAGCGTGGAGCCAGGAGAAGGCTCGGGAAGCTGAGGGCCAGGAGCTGCTCGTGCAGCCTTCGGGCCTGCGGGGCGTCCGAGGGCCCGGCTGCTGCAAGCTCAGTAGCTGTTTCATTGCCACTCGCCCTCAGAATCCCTAATTTCTACTTCCATATTTCAAGCACCCTGCCTAAACACATGGGCTTGGTAGGCAGCGTGATAGGCAGTTCAGGAGCCACTTGACATTTAATCAGGCTGGGGGTATATTCTTTTCTTCTCAAGGGCCTAGCAAACGTGCTGCTAAACTTGCTATCCGCACCATTCATGGTATTTATAAATATTTGTGGAAACCAAATAAACTTACCCCCTTCCCTCGTCCTCATAAAACACTCCAAGAAAATCCTCAGTTTTAATGATTTCTTGAGCAGGGTAACAAATAGGCTGTGACTAGACTTCTGTATACAGAAGTTCTTTTTGAAACTGCTGACATGAAGTGAATGTAAACTAGAAATAACCAATTTTAAGACCTCCACTGAGATTTGTTCTTTGACAACTGACAGAAAGGCTCAGAAATTAGCATTTTGGTAAAACCTTTATTTGTTTAAGATGCCTCTTAGCCAAAGAGACTGTCTGTACAAAAGGATTAACCTATTGTCAATGACTTTCTAAATCCAAACTCATTGAATAACAAGTACTGAATGTGTTTACCTTCCTAATGCACCCACAATTCACAGTGAAGCAGGCTTTCTTGAAAAGGTCAAAACACTTGAAGAGCTGAATTTCAATAGCAGAATACACAAAAAAATTGAGCTGAATAGAATGGAATTTATTTAATATAAAAAGCAGTGGGATTAAGTGCATTTTGGGTATCTAAATGAATGAATAATTAAAAAAAAATTAAAAGACTATCCATCCTTCTTGACCTTTCAGGTTTACATGTTCAATATTAAGTTGTCTGCACGTTAATATAACATCCAATCATTTCTCAACTAATCTACTGTATATGAAAAAGCTCCTCGGTCTCATAATTTTAAAAGACCATGAGGTGAACAACACACTATTCTAAATGCATATATACATTTATGTTTTGATGTTCACCTCAGCTCTCTGTCAGTTATGGGCAGGCAAGTTTAAAAATGTGTAGTTAACTCATGGAATGTGTTTTTCTTCTTAGAAAATTCCATTGTGTGAGGCAGATACACCTGAAGGCTCATTTTCTGAGCAGATTAATAGCGTTTTATATAAAACTGTTTAATACATTTTACCCAGCAAATTGATACAAGTTGATTGTCCACCCATAACGCATACTGAATAGACAATTATTAAGATAGATTACTTGTCCTACACGGAAACATTTTTCCAGGTAAGACAGCAAATGCGAAAGGAGCAGTTCAGATCTGGTGGTTGTCGGGAGGTTGCACATACCACAAGTGCAGGGCTATACATGGGAAGGAGAAAGGTCTAGAGAGCACGGAGAAAAAGGCAATGGAGTCAAAGGAGAACACAGGGCTTGCAAGAATTAAGTCTTCATTATGTTATGGAAACATAAAGTTTCCCTTGAGCACTTTTGGTAAAATTTTCTGAAGCCCCTGAATTATGCAAGGCGTTTAAAAGTAATGTTCAGGTGTTACTCAGACACCGAGTTCAGGAGCAGTTTTAATGACATTTACCCTGATGGAGGGATAAATCCTTTTTAAAAGCAGGAGTTTAGCACAATAGGAGGCTTTTGAAAACTTTATCTAAAACTCATTTCTTAGGAATTCTTGGGCAGCCTTGCTTTTCATGACTGCAATTCTTTCACCACTTGCAGCATACATCTCTCAGGACACTTAGATCTTGTCCTTCACCATCACGGCTGGACCGTGAATTCTGAACCACAGTTCATGGAATTAACCCAACCCATTTGTTGTGTTTAGGTGCTAACAGTGGCAAGACTAAGGACATCTTAATCATGCAAAGCTGGCAAAGGCAGGAGCCCCTAGAAAGCAGCATTCCGAGCTGAATTAACCCTGGAGGGATCTCAGGCTGCATTTTTGGGAAGCAGCACGGAGACGATTTGCTTAGATGGTTTCCACCGTCACGAAGTAATGCTAGCACTTCACTCAGCATTATAAGCAGGAATGACAGGTTTACTATCTCTTTTTGGCTAAAAGATTCTTATTCTGATGACCTCCTTCAGTCTTCCTCACTTCAGCATCAGAGTACAGCAATACAACTCATTCAAACAAAGTCTTCTCCTACCAGGTAACTACAAATAGCACGGCACACAACAAGGCACAGCACTCTCAACTGAGACAGCTATTGCAATAAATCTGTCCTTGGTCTTAGCTTCTTTCCTAATTTTAGTATCTACTTCCTCCCCCATGCTCCTACATTAAAGGAGTTATAAAAACAACCTGTAAGCTTCATGCTGTTGGCAGTCATTTTCCTTTTGAAGCACAGATATTTCTACAGGATAAAAAAAAACCTCACTTGTGTCTTGGTGCTTTCTCAAAGTTATCCTGAAGAGACGGTGCACCCGACAAGCACTGATCATCACATCAGTTAAACCCCATCGCCATCCACGGCGCACTCCTTTGGTGCTGCTTCGTCTCAGGTTCCTCCAGACGAGCCACCAAAAGCACCGCTGTTCCCAGGGAGAAGATGACAGCAGAGACAAGGCAGAAACACATAATGTGCTTTTGAAGGTGTTTAAATTGGAGAGCAATGAGGATGATAAAAACAAACATGTACAGAAAGGCATAATGATCATTATTGTTTTACTAAATATATGTCACTGCTAAATAAAATGAAAATGCTAACGTAAAAAAAGATTAAACAGCAGCTTATTCCATCTATAGGAATCCAGTAATGAGATACTGTATAGCAGATGACCTCATTAAAAATGAGGGAGAATGCTCTCTTGAAATAATAATTCTGTATTACTCAGAGAGCAGCTTGAAGTGAAGCTTGTGTGTGTGTCTGTATATATAATTATATGTATATACCTTTATGCGTCTAAATTTAATCATTGGTTTGCCCTTCAGGATATGGAACATCAAATAACTTGATAAAAAGGAGGGCTAAAATAATAGTGTTGTGCAGCAACTCATGTATTTCCTTGTTTTGTAGCACAGAAACCTGGATCTTTGTATGCAAAATGGATATTGCACAGAACAAGCTCTGAAATGTAAACTGCTCAAATAATCAGACCAGAGCTGTCTGATTTTCAGGAATGTGATTTGGAAGACAAAAGCTAAAGATTTAGAAGATGACTATTGCAGTGTTAATATATGTAAGTGGCAGTAGATCATTCAGAGCAGTTCAACCAAAGGATGACTCTCTATTAATACCAGCTGAGACAAAGACAGAAATTTAATATATGGTAATGACAATAGAATGAACAGATGTAAAAACCATTCTTAGCCATGAAGCGCAGGGAAATGACAATGTAATAAACCCATGCAACACACGTTCGAGAACACTGGAGCAATTTGCTCTACGATTTGAATGGAGTTTCACCACCAGCATAGCAACTCCAAAGACATCACCAAAGTTGCAAGAGCAGAAAGGATCACTGTTGCCAGAGGGAGATGGTTATGACAATTTCTGACCTGTTACCACGCGCAGTATCATTTTCTCATTATTCCCCAAAAACCGTGCACAATCTTCAGGTGCAATTTTGATTATTTAACTCAGTTCCAATATGAACTAGAATTTAAAAAACAAAGAGTCCATCAGTTAAATATTTTTGCAGTTTAGAAGGAATTTTTACTTTTTAACAGCTGTCTGTAAATACTTAATTTTGTTTTCCCCATGCAAATATTCACTGTAAGACTGAAACTCTATGTTACTCAAAATACAAGTCATTAAATAAGATATGGGAATTAAACATCTGGATTATATTTTAATTGCTGAAAATAAGCTAAATGTATTTAGAATATACTCTTTTTAGTTAATAGAATGTGTTTGTGTGCCAATCCAATTGTCCCGCACATATAATACTAATTGCTCATACTCAAGATAGGTCAGCACGGTTTTTGATCTTAGCATTGTTTCGTAATTTGTTACTGCTACAAAATCAAAATGCTTCCTTTAAAACTACTGGAATCAATTTTGGTATGTTTTATGTGCTTATCCGATGATAGATATGTTTCAACAGTTATAGGAATAGTCAATAGGGGTAGATTAACCTAACGAAATAATAAAGAAAATGTTCTGTTTTTTTACCTTGCTTTTCTATATGCAGTTAAAAGACTGCAGTTCTCTGTTTACTCTTGTTATATGACCTTTTTTTTACTATTCTATTTTAACAAAACCTTCCTCTGTCATCCTTTTGTTTATTTATGATAAAACCAAGAACAATATGAAGAGAACAGTCAGTGTTTCTGACCCATGGAGAGCGGTAGCTGCAGACCCAGGCGAGTCGCTACAGAGCTGCAGTTAGAGCAGGTCAAAATGGAGACACAACTGAACGTGTTTATTTTTCCCTTGCTCTCCTGATGCGATTTTCACTTTATTTTGCTTTTTTATTGTGGTGCCTCAGTTAGAACAGTGCTGAAGGTCACACTTGTTACTAACAGTCGTCTTGCAGCGAGCCGCTGTCCAGGAGGGGACCGGACACGTTGCCTGGTCCGCGCGCCCGCAGCCCTCCCGCTCCTTCTGCACGTACTCCCAGCTCGCGTGAGCTCAAACCACAAATTTACCAAATACTTCTACTGCAAAGATGCTTATTAGCTTTTGCAGACACGCAGTTTTAACCTCTATGCGAAAAATAACCCTGTTATAATGAACCATCTTTAGCTGCTTAACTTTGTTATTTTTGTGTGCGTTCCTGCACCAATGCAAGGGGTCTAAAAGAAAATGAGCTGTGAACTGGAATGCCTGCTTTTAAATGAGGATATTAACATAATAGGCATGTCGGAAACTTGGGGGAAGGAAAATAATGAGATGAAAACTCTAATATCAAGAAACATTATGTGGAAACAACGCAGTAAATCAGCCTGCTGGAGAAGCAGCACTCTGTGTTGAAGAAAGCTTAGGACCAAGGAAAGCAAACATGTTACCTGTATCAGGGATTCAGATTCACAGCTTAAGTAGAAAGCAGATTAGTATGAGACCTATGATAGTGACAACCAGGGGCTACAAGGCTATGAAACGCTAAGGCAGATTAGACTGCAAGGGCAGAAAACCCAGCAATATGCAGCGACTTCAATTATTTCCAGGTAGACGAGGCAAATGTCACAAAGGGTTGTTGGTTCTCACATCAAATTTACTTTTACAGAGGACACCTCAGGCAGAGGGAGGAGTATTTCCATATGCTAAACAATACCTGTGCTCTTGCTCTGCACTTTCTCTCAAACTCCTTCCTTCTCCCACTTACCCACTACACAGACAACATATAGAATCTGAAAAAAAAAAAAAAAACAAACCCAAAAGAACCCACTACACAGAAAGACAGCGATACAAGCAAAAACGCAGCTCTAATTGCTTTCTGATACCAGAAGAGCAAGATAATATCTGAAGGAAGTTTGTGCATGAAGGTATGGAAATAATAGCAGCTGACGGACTGGGATTTAGAAGCAGCGGGTCACTGAAATTTGGTTTCAAGCTGGAGTTGTAGCTGTATGCTGGCTACATTGGATAGTGTTATTATCTCTCTTTCCCAGTTAACATACGGAAGAGAGCTCAACAGCATACAAATTGGATGGTAAGAGAATAAAATCCACAACGAGATGATCTTACGTCCCAGGGCTGTTCGGGGAATATGCTGCGATAGATGAGGTACACCTTCCTGCACTCCACTGAAAATTAGCTACCCTCGTTTACATTCATATTGCTTCAAGCACAAAGAATGGGTTAGAAATAAGTGCAAATCATAGGCTGTTTCTGGATTGCTTTATCTAATCCTTTACACATATATTAGTCACATTGTAAAAAAGAGATGCAATTTTCCTTTCTCAACTCTAACTAAATCTTAACATTATGCAAATAGACATCTGCTCTTTAAAACAAAGCTAAGAAACAATCCATGTTTATTACAGGATAACACAGGATTAAAGGGTATTGGAACATAATTTTGCCTTTACATTATTTGCTTTGACAGCATCAAGGCCTAAAAGCACCGACTTTTACTACAACTAATCTTAAAACTAATGCGCACCTTCAGAGCGTAGGCACCGAAGCAAGAACCAACACAGAGCAAACACACAGCATGCTTAAGGTAGTTAGTCCCTTTAAAAGAACAGCCCCTAGCATGATCTAATTACATTTAAATTAACAGAAATCAGCATGACTCAGAGATCAGGATGAGGATGACAAATGCAAAGTTCCCAGGAAAGAAGAAAACAGAGACACATCCTGAAGCTCTTAGTCAACTTCACACGGGCAAAGTGCACACTATTTTAAATAATAATCCTAAGTGATGATAATTTCAAATCACTGTAAAAACCTGAAGATACTCCCTAATAATTACTTTTAAAAATGCTATAGAAATCATATCAGGGCTTCTAAACTCCAGATCAACATAAATATGGTTGGAAAGCTCTGTGCAACAAGAGGCAACGATGCTGCTCCTTTAGTTTCTACACGGCTTTCTGATGCATTTGGGCGGGCAGGGAAGGTAAAGGAAAACCAGAAACTACTCACAATTCTTGACGTTATCTTGCACATGCAGCAAAACAGCTCTCCAGTCCATTCCTTATTGTGCTTTTCCCTGGACGGAATGCAGATCATGCAACTCGCTACCCATAGCAATACTGCATGATAGACAGAAAAAATAATTTTTATCTTCTAAGATTCCTAGTAGTGGCTGCTTTGAAGAGATGTGACATTAACCTAATAATATAACTGAATATTAGATTTGCTTTATTGTATCCAGAAAAACTACGTGATTATTTTCAAGACAGGTCAAAATTGTTTGAATTCCCTCAAGGGATTTTTGAATACTGTGTCCAGGAATACAAATGAAGAGAGAACTTAAACCAACCATTTTTACCTTTGTATTTCCACTGGCAAAAGTCATATATTTGACTTTTGCACAAGGTATGGGAGGTAGCACTAGAGCATTCCTCTTATACATGGCTCATTTCTGATGAGAAACCAGCTGAGAAGCCATAGGGTTGGCAAAAAAATCTCATCTTCAGTTAAATATAAAGCAAGAGAGACAAGGAACCAACCAACACTCAAAACAGCATGTCACAGTTACACATCTCTCTAAAAAGGAGTTTTGAATGATCTATCTTGGGCTTCAGGGCTTTTAGCACATTTCTTCACATTCTAGAGATTCACATTCACAACAATTTATAAATCTCAGACACATCATGGGGGAGGTAGGGTCCCTGTATACCTAATACCTCCATTTACGCCTTCTGAAATGCTTCTTTCTCTCCTTCGTAGACCCTATGAAAGAAATGGGTGACCCCTCTGAGACGTGGGGGCATCGCTGTGGCTCATGCGCTTATCTCACTTAGCCCCGTCTTAGGTGGCCGGCACAGAAAGCTGGAGCCGGTCTTTGCTAGCCCACGACCTGCTGATTTTGCATCCCCTGCTACACAAAAAGAGTTTTTTTCTTCTGCTCACGTTTGCTTCAGCAAACATTAGGTTTCTGGAGATACTGAATATTGCAATGGCAAGCTTACTACATAGTAGGGAAAATTATATTTTCCCTATATTATATTTTTGTTCTTTTCAGGACAAATGGGCTGGAGCAGCGGTGACAAGGGTCCCCTCGGCCCTTCCACGACGCTGCCCTGCACCGAGCGGGAACCCGGTCTGGCAAAGACCAAGCTCCACGTAAGCTAATTATACACAGTAATTTTATCTGGAAAAAGATCAGCTTGAAAGCAAATCATATCTAATGGAGAGCAGATTTCTGTAAGAAACATTTCACTCTAAGCTCGAAATTCTTTAAAGTGCTAATTTTTCACTTCAATAACCAGAATGGTTTAGCTAAGATTTTAAAAATGTCTTCGAATTTGCAAGATATTATTGACACTTCAAAACAGCAAGCAAGTATTGTATTTTCTGTGTGTTATAGAACAATATAAGGTTTTAATTAATTACTGTAATACTTTCAATGCATTAAATATAGGCAGCTCAAATTGTTTCAATTGCTATCCTAAAACTTCATTTGAAGGGTATTAATAATACAACTCACAGAAAATTTAAAGAGTTGTTTTAATACGCATACTCCATCAAAGAACAGAGATCATTCTCCAAGTGCATTTTTAAAATTACAGTGAACAAAACTGAGCAGCCTATCCAAATTCCCTTCTATCCAGTTTTCCCAGTAATTTAAATGGCAGGTAAAGCCACACAGAGGGAAAGGTTTGTGGTGTACTTGCCTGGACATAAAGGCCTCTCCCTTTCCCTATAGGGATAGAAAGAGAGAAGGGAAATTAGCACCTGAGGTTTCCTTCGCGGAGGGACAAGGCCCTTCAGCACATCCCTGTGCAGGGATGGGCCAAAAGGACCTACCAAACCAGGGTGTTTTACAGCCTCGGGAACAAGTGCTCATTGCTCAGAGCTGACTTACAGTCAGCTGAGGATGAAATAAACACTCCAATGAATCAGACTGCATTAGAGGCTTATTTTCATGACAACTTGTTCCTTTTTGTTTAACCCCTAATAGGCTGGACTTTGTGAACTCTCTCAATAACTGGTTCACGTGGTCCTCCCTTTCAACAAGTTCAGGTTCTAAAACGAGTTAAGGAAACAGTTTCTATTTACGGCTGCTAATGGCCCACAGGGATCATGCGCTTCTTGTATGCTAAAATATCTGAAAAAAAGTGTCTTAATAAACAAACTGCACTTGTTATATTTGTCATCTCCATCTGCAAACCACTTTGACAATTGCCAGGTCTGAGAGTAAACAGGCCGCGTGATAATGATAACAGAACACAAGCCATAAAAGATTAGAAAAATTTATCAAATCTTATCCATCATAACAAGTTCCCCTATTTTCTTACCAAAAAGGATCCAGATTTCAAAGCAGAGCTATTTTTACCTGAAACTCCATGGAATCCTCTTCCTAGCGATCAACTCAAGAACTAAAAACGCATGACGAGCATTTCTCTGTCTGCAACAACGTCCTGATTTTTAATCCTGGACCCACACAAACTTGAAAAGCTCTTTGATGGACAGAACAGTATTAATTTTATGAAGACTACATGCTAGCAGAGCCAATATTTCCAAGGTGAAAACTCAGACATGCTCCAGGCTAGTGACCCCCCAGCTCCCAGCCTGGGCTCTGGCGCTGCTGTCCCCAGGCACATCAGGTCTGGAAGGAGGGACAAGAGATGCGAGAGGAGGGGGAACAGACTGACACTGGAGCTGCNGCATGACGAGCATTTCTCTGTCTGCAACAACGTCCTGATTTTTAATCCTGGACCCACACAAACTTGAAATGCTCTTTGATGGACAGAACAGTATTAATTTTATGAAAACTACATGCTAGCAGAGCCAATATTTCCAAGGTGAAAACTCAGACATGCTCCAGGCTAGTGACCCCCCAGCTCCCAGCCTGGGCTCTGGCGCTGCTATCCTGGATGCATCTCCATCAGGTCTGGAAGGAGGGACAGGAGAGACGTGAGAGCAGGGGGAACAGACTGACATTGGAGCTGCAGTCAGATGCAGAAAAAGCTTCAAAAGAAATCTGTTATCAGAAGCTCTTCTACATGAGAAAAAAAAAGACAGATATTAGATTTTAAACTAGGAGGAAATTCATTTAAAAATGCTCTGAAAGGACACAAGGGGTCATGCCTATGTCTCCAAGGAGTTGGACCACGTGGGCCTTGGTGAAAATTATTTTGAGAGATTTAGAGGTATTTCGTATTTTCTAGCAGACACTGCTGCATGAGGTAACACAGGTATTAAATTGTCGGTTCCCTACATTTGCCTTGAGTTATGCTTATTTATTGTATTGGTTATAATTTAAGAGCCTGTAGAAAGGTAGAACAGTGGAAAAAACAACTTGAGATTTTCCGTGGCTTCCACATTGCTTCCAAATACATTTTAAGCAGAGGATTTCAATCCCTCAAGTGCTAAGTGCTCTGTACCCTTGGACCTTGGTGCCCGCCTGCTCCCTCCTGCTTACAGAGCTGCTCTCACAGCCAGCCCGTGCTGAGAGCGGGGTTGCCTCAAGCAGTGTATTTGCAGGAGACGGGGGTTGACTTTGCCATTTACTTTACTCTCTCCATGGGTCTGCCGGAGGCTGAATCTGGGTTTCTTCCACACAGCAGGTCTGAACATCTCCAGCCCTTTATTTCAGCTGGCGGGATGAGCCTTACCCCAAAGCGCAGGACACCAATGCAATATATGGATTTATGTGGCTAGGGGCCGCAGGGAGGGAGACTTGGGTTAGCTCTGCAGTAGGTGTAGGGGGCTCCTCCTAGCACCCGCGGCAGCATCAACCACCAAAATAAGTGAAACTATTTGGTTTAAAAGAAAGTCTCGAAGCCAAACTCGGCAAAGCTTTAGCAGGGTCAGAAAATTAAATTACATATTCATTTTGAGTGCGATCCTACTTATCATAAAGGCAGATTAAACACAGTATCTTTGAGGAAAACATAAACCTGCCTGACATTTCTCTCAATATAAAAAGGTGTTATTGTGGCAGCATACCAAGTGTTCCCACAGTTGACAAAAGGTTCCATTAAATAGATTTTTATACATGATCTTTATGCAATTTCTTTAGCATGGCAATATGATATCCTATATACTTTTGCGAGCTATTATATTATTTATTATTAAATTTGCAAAGGGTATTATTAAAAAAGGAGTTAGAATTCACAGCTTCTGATGAATAGAAAATAAACTCCAGATGGAAATTCAGTGCATCTGTGAATTATGCACTAGTCTGAGGTTTTCAGCGGATTGCTCAGTAATTGTGAAGAGTGTAAAACTGACCATAAATAGGTAAACTCAGCAGTTCTGCCAGCCCCTTTTCTACATGCACAAATAATGGCCTTCCTCTCTCATCTGCTCCAAAAAAAGGACAAATCAAAACAAAAAGAGCAATACTGATTAAATCACATTTTTAAAAGCTTCCTTATTTCAGGTATTTGTTAACAGCTGGCATATTATTAACTAATTTGGCTACTAACAGAGAGCTTTAATAAAAACATTATTTAATAGAAAGAAAAGAACAGCAACACAATTTTTCAGTTTTCCTCCTCGTCATAATTTTCATTAGTTTGGTTAAAATGGCTTTAATTAAATCCTGATTAGACTAGGCCTGCGTGACGGATTTGATTATACTACTATTTTCTGGTGCTTTCTTCCCAAATTTTGCACAGAACTGACACAACCACGTGAGACAACCTGAAATGGGGAAGGTCACGACTGAAATCCTCGTCCAGATGCCACCGTTCGTGCTCGAGGCCTCAGGCGGTGCCTGGAGGACGGGAATCTCCCACTTGCAATCTGCTCAACTCTCCAAAGTGTTTGGGACGGGACGGGATGGGAGCCTCAGACTAGGTTCATTACTACAACATATCTTCTTGCACATAACAGCCCATTCAATCTTTTCTTTATTTCCTACAAGATTATGCTAGGAATGACGCTCATCTCGGAAAGTTTCCTTGTGGAGTTTAGTGCCAGTGCTGCATTAAAGGAAACTGTCCTAGAGCTTCCCTGCTATTTCATGCCTTGCTTTATTTTTGCTGATAAATAAGAGGAAGGGTGATTTGTTAGTGAGTGAGCACAAACAACTGCTGACTTGAGGGAACTAACAGGCAGTTAACGCTCGCTGCTCTAACGAATTTGCAGGCTGCCCAACATGTGGCCCCGTTATGGAACGCTTGCTTTTAGAGCGAAGCCGTAGAAACCTTTTTGGCATAAAAAGCTCTGTGGAACTCGCTGAACACCCACAAAGTGGCAAAAAAAAGTAACACAAAAATCATGGACGTTCTGTAAACCTACAGATTTTAAGTAGTATTATTTCATTTATAGAAAACGATACTGGGAGTACCAGAAAGTGCAGGAGGGTCATTCACATCATCACACAGCTAAAATTCCCCATTTTCATAGTGCTACCTTTTACCTTTACTAAATGGACATTTATGAAGTATTATCTGGGCCATCCCTCTTCTTCTCTGAGGAGATTAGATGGACAGAATCCACTTCTCCCTAGGAGCTAATAGCTCACATTTATTCAGAGCAAACGAGAAGCCAGGTTTGCAAACACCCTTCGCTCCGCAAAGGCACATTTTGAACTTGCGAGCGCCCTGCGGACACCCAGGAATGCAATTCGTGCCCTGAGGAATGCGGAGGCTTGGAGGAGCGAAAGGTAGAAACACTTCCTGAGTTATGTGAAAGCTGGAAGTCACTTCTGGCAAAAATCCCAGAACTATTCTTATTATTGCTTTGTTGGAAAAAAAATACGTAAGAAGATAGGGGCAGGAGAGCATGAAGCTCTAACTCATCAAGCCCAAACAGAGCGCGCTGGAAGGCAGATCTAAGGTCAGAGGACCAGGAGGAACAGAGGCCGTGGCTGAAAGGAGAGTCCATCATCGGCTCGGCGCTGCATGCCGCTCCCAGGATGGATAAAAGCGAGCGCACGCGGGTCATACGGGGGACGCGTCATGAAAAGGCTGCATTAAGTTTGGATGCGAACAAATCTGTTTCCCTTTAATGCATCACCTACAGTAATGGTAGGAATGTTTGCAATCTGAAGCACTCTCAGCTCCTTTCAGAGCCTGCGAAGTGCAATACAGTGGAAACTAAACATGTCTTACAGTAATCTCCTGGCCATGCACTCAGGGAGAGCTTTTAAAAACAGGAGAGCTTTCCTTTTTCTTTTTTTTTTTTTTTTTTTTTAAATGCATGTGAAAAATAGGAAGCAAAGCCTAGCTCAAGATAACTGAATACGCATTTTTCCTTAATATGGAAATGTGGGAAGCTCCGTGTCTTCAGAGGATGCCGACTGAGACTAGCCAAGCTGGCTGGCAGTGCCCAGAGGACATTCAGGGCAGCCGGGGATCAGAGCAGACGCACGAGGTCCCTGCTGAGATGACACAGGAGCTGCGGCTCCAGGCTCCAGGGTCTAACCCGCACAGATGCAGAACGCCTATCCCTAATGCACGCAAACGGCAAGCGATTTGGCTACATCTTCCCATAGCCCTGGACAGACACAAGTTTAGCATCGTCTTCTTAGCACCTAAGTGTTTTTATGGATGACACAGATGACACGTGAATATTTTCCAGTCTTCCTCTAGAAAGACACAATTCAAAGCAAGTCCTTTCAACTCTGAATAGTAAATAAATTTATATGCAAAAGGCTCTTCAGATTTCACCTAAAGTTTAAGCAACACAAGCATTACCAACCTCAGACAGGAACATTTCCAAGTAATCAAGCCACGAATGCAAAATAATATGGCTTAATCTATACAGGACAAGGATATGAAGACGAGAAGAAACGGATCCTGATTTACGCACAGCTCCTAGGCCAGGGCAAAGCCCATCATTCCTGACTCCTAGGTAATTTCAGTAACGATTATGAACAATCAAAAATAAACACAGTGTTTTATGTGTCAATAAGATCAATACAGTTAAAACGGTGAAACGATTGGGATAAGATAAAGGCAGAGGGTATTTTGACCAGCAAAAGCTGGCAGTTTTAAATGGAGATGGCTAGATTGAATCCACAATACCACAAAACATGCCCCAAAAGGGCCAAAGGAATGAAGCATGTGCTTCTACCTTAACTTTCAAATTTAGGACCATATTGTAAAATGAGTTAATGTACCAGCTTTCACCAGAAACTGAATCCAAATCCTGCATTACAACACACAAATATTTTTTTCACTCTACCTCTTACAAACAACTGCACGAATAATTTTCAGTTCATGTTGCTGGGTAGCAAAAGATCTACAGACACCCCAAACTGATGTTTGACCTACACTGTGAAAATGGTTTATAAAAGAGCATACACTGCCCTTACACACACTGCAACCAGTGCTGCTGCCTATTTTAAATATTATATTGACAAACACCCCTAAGAAAATCTCTTCGAAAATAAATATATTACAAAGCTCCTGCCACTGAAATATACGAATTATGCTCTATTACTATTCGGAGAGAAGTTTATTTTGCACAGGTCCAATGACACAGTCTAAGAAACACTGTATTGTTTTATGAAACTATTTTGCTATGAACATAACTTGTGGTTTCTATCCAAATTCTAGCCTATAAGAACAGATCTTAATGAGGCAAAGAGCACTCTTTGTGGGGAAACAAAAACCTCAAAGGCACAAATCACATTAGATTCTAGACTTTTACATGAAGCCAGGGGAATGGCAGCCGAAAATACACAAAATCCTTTTCAGGAAAGTGACCTGAAAACAGCCAGCCTTAGTTGACAACCTCACCTGAGGTTACAGCTCAAGGAGCTGACACAGGAACTCACAAGGGTGGTTTAGCATACCGTCAAAAACAGAGAATTTACTTTAAGAAAATTTTAAATTGATCATAGAACATTCACAAAACAGTCACTCTATAAATTATTGCTGTTCTGCAGCAGAACAGTGGATAATAGTATATTTATATGTATTGAATAGTAAGTACCACTGTGCTTCTGCCACTGTTTAATTGATAAAATGAGCACTTAAAAAATGATCAGTCTTCCTATGTCAAAGTGTTAAGAGCACGTGAGGGCGGTAGCAAACAAGCCAGATATTTTTCTCCCACTGCAATTTTGGCTTGCAATACATCTTCCCTAGATTTATGAAATCTGACATCACTAAAACCTCAACATTTCACAATAAATCTCTCAATTTAAAGCGGATTCAGAAATTGTTGATGTCGCTCTGTTACATCTGAGAGCCTTAGATATAAATGAGTGTGACATTAAGGAATGGGCTTTGCCAGAAGCTTCCTGGCGGAGCAGCCACTCCAAGCTGCAAGGAGAGAAGAACCGGCTGCAGACACCGCTCCCGGGCCGCGTGGTCGGGCCTGGCCTCAGGGGCCGGCTCCCTGCAGGAGCGGAAATCCCGCTCTCCAAGGGGACCGGAGGACAAAAGTTGGGCCAAACGCTACTTGTTCCTAAGTCAATTATTTGAAAACAGAGCCCGTAACGTGAGATTTAGTGCGATACTGTTAACTTGGCAGTGAATTGAAGTGTTTGTAGCACCGGTAAAATTGACGGATTGTCTCTCATCCCGCTGGCACTTGCAGAGAGAACACGGCATTTAGCGCACGGGAGCAGCAAGGTCAAGCCGCTGAGAAGGGTACCCAGAAACAAACCCCCTTGCCAGGGGAGTATTGCAGGCACGAGGACCCACTGCTTGCTTCTTTGGAAGGAGAGCAGATGTGAAAACATCCACAGAAGTAATCCGCTCTTTTATGCTGCTTCACGTACCTAAGATGAACAAAAAGGGTAGAGAAAAAGAAAAGAGGGGAGTGTTGTTGGGTTTGGGCTCTATTTTTTAAACAGTTTTCAATAGAGAGAAATCCTTTATCAGGAAGATTCTACAACCATAAAAAAAACACGCTCCCTTCCTGCCACACGCAGGAGGGACATCAGGTGTGGGTGCCCTCAAGCACAGCCCGCTGCCGCCATGTCTTCGGTTGGAACAAGGAAAAGGTAAAACGTAACATCTTAGACACTACTGAATGAAAAAAAAAAGAAAAAGGCATCTTAAGTTGTTCAAAGGAAAGGTCCACTGAAAAATTTACTGGGGAAAATGAATCATGGAATATCATTTTTGATTTACAAATCACATCAAATAAGATTTAATCAGCTCTTGCAAAGAACCTACACAGCCTAGAAATTACTCAAGTTTATGGTACAGTTTAGCTTATGGAGGTCTTTGGCTCCTACTGGGGGTTCATCATCACTGATGAAATACTCACTTTGAAAAGTAAAATATAGATATCCTATGAACCCAGCAAAGCTGCCCTGGGTTGTGCTTGCACACGATCAAACAGCCCTAACCGACCTGCTAAGAGGTTGCGTTAAGTGCACAAGAAACTGGGCAGTTATTGCAGCATCTCCGTTCAGGTCCTGGCTCTGTGAGTCTTTCTGTGTGACCTTCAATGAGGCATTTAATGTGTCCTGCATCAAACAGTAAATATTTCCCTGAGAATGACTCTGGGATACTACAAGGCAAAGAAGCAGTCAGCAGAAAAAAAGAGGAAGATAAATTATTCATCTGTTTTATGAAAAGCTTGCCTCCAATTGAGTGAGTAAATAGAGTTTTTCAGTCTGAACTACCATGTGTGCTTAGTTTTTTCTTTACAATGAACTCATTTTATTTGCTAACTACATTATGCTCCTCAAGCACCAGGAAAATGGTGTCAACCATTATCTTTCAGGTCATTTATGACAAAATTACAATTCCACTTATTAAACCTACATCTTAAATACCATCCTTAACTCCTTAACACTGAGTGGCCTCTTCAAGGTGTAACAAGGTACATTAGAGGCTTACAAGACACCTTGCCCTACAGAAAAGTTGCTTCCTGAAGCCAGAAAGTGGCCCCAAACCTGGCATCCTGCAAACCCGGCGCAAAATGCACTGCCCTGAGGAGCAGGTGTCGGGGCTGGCGGGGAAACCTGCTGTCCCAAATGCCACCGTGCGGGTCCCTGGGCAGTCTGGCTGTTCTCTGCCTCTGTCTCTCTCAATCTTCATCCAAATGGCAGTCCTAGGGAAGACTGCCATTAGCAGAAGTTCCAAAAATCGCCTTAGCATGCAGTTCTGCCTGTTGTTTGTTCTTTCCTGTTCTATTTTTTAATAATTAAACACAAAAACCACTCTAAAAAATCGGGAGCAATAGGTCACTTATTTAAAACCATTTGGCAGTCAACTCGAAACCAAATCGCACAGATTTATCCTTCAACTTAAGCAGTATGTAAGTGGCATTGCTGCGGCCGGTTCCTCCTGACAGGTCACGCTGCCATCCTTGAGGAAGGGCGCAGGTAGGAGCGCCCGCGGCAGCTCTGCGCCACGCACCACGGCTCGCTGCAGAGAGCGGGTATGAAAAAGCTGATTATACACAGAGCCAGTGACAGAACAGCAGTGCAATGACAGTAAAGTATTTCCCCCTCATTAAAATGCATATAATTGATTTCAAAGCTGTGCATGTCTAATAGGATGCCTTGCTATTTAAAGAAGCTTAACTCTGCCATGATGTCATGAAAACAGATCCATGGAACTTCTTTCCTATCTCATTTAACAAGATGCAAATGTAACTAATGTTTCCCTAAAAATTGAGAAAAATATCAGCATAGTGCCTAATCAACTTCACTAATGTTATGCTGTTTATCACCAAGCCCAAGTGTAAAATTGCTTCTGCAAAATAAATAAGTACCTCTTTCAGTCTGCACTGCAATTTAAGATAACACTCAAACTGAGAAACCTTTTAGCTATGAGAAGATGAACAACAGATTCAGATTTTGTTTTAATCTTTCATCATGTACTACTGGGTCTGATTTGTACACAGCTTTTGTAGGACAAATTTACGAAAGTAGTTTCAGTGAGAGAAGTGGATGTATCAAATAACATGATTAAGTAACACACACAATCATATATATATGATTAAATGTTACTGAATTTAAAGTGGCTGCAGAAAGTAAAGTAGGAGTTCTGGAAATAACAGGCACGCTCTGCTTGATTTTAGTAGAATAAGATATCAGTTCCTTCAGTGAGCATCTCTGTTCACTGTTTTAGTACAGTGAACATGTACTAAAAGCCACTGCTTACATTTCTGTTACAGATAACCCTGGGGAAATAATGCTGTGTCTGATAAGCAATTCTCCCAGTCCAAGTTAAAAGTAATCCTGCATCACAACAACTGTTAGCATGGAATAAATGGGGAACAACAACAAAAAGTAGAAATTGATAAAGCACCATTTATCTGTCAGTATATGCGATACCAAATACCAGCAGACTATCCTAACCACCACTTCAGCTAATAGCCAATTATTTATCGTAAAGAAAAGGAGTGACAGGTAAAAACACCTGTGACACAGAAGCTTTGGACAGGATGACAGTATGTGAGGAAAAAATAGCGTGTTTTTAAATGCAGATATATATTAATACTTAATATTGTTCTGTGTTATGCTAGTTTTATGATGTTACTTACTACTCATCAAGTCCTCCCAAGCCTGGTCTCAAATATCCCTTCTCCTCAATGCTGGGACCCCTGTGTATGAGAGTGGCCAGAGCTAGTATGGTGAGGAGATATACACATATATTTTTTTAAACAATAGATCCCCAAAGAGGTGAGAATTCATATCCTCCTTCCTCTGCCCAAGTCATTACTGGACTGCTGGGATCACAAACTTTGCTTTGATTGAAAAAGAACTTTCCAAATGATATAAAATTCAAAGTCATAAAGATTTAGTAGGTATTTTCAATCAAAAATAAAAAGCCACAGTGCATTACAGCTTTATATCAGACAAACAGAGCATTACTCAGCACTGCACTAGACGGAGTTTCCCTTCGGAAGGTGATGGGCCACGTGTCTCTCGGCACAGACACCCCGGCTGCCGGAAAATGACTGCTGGAAAGATATGGGCAGGCAGGGCAGCGGTGTGAAACCTCCCTGCTGACTTTGCTCCAACTCCACTTCCACAACTTCCACAACAACTTCCACAGGAAGCCACTAAGCACCGCACCGTCTCCTAGTCACGCAGTGTTCCTCCTCTGGTTTTGCTATAGCCTTTATCACTCTAATTTCTCCCAACTTTGTTATTCCTGTAGGCAAGTCTGGACAATTCCTGCACACCGGCTTCGAGTCTCTAAGTGTGAATGATCCTACCAACCTCTAAAGATTTTTAGCACTGCTGAGACACAGAAATTAATATAGCTCCCATATAATGCTCTCTTAATTTGATGGATTTTGTCAAACATGTCTCAGTGAGCTTGCAACTTTCCTGACTTTTCAGCTCAGCCCTGTTCAATAATCTCTCTTGTCATACTCCTATTACTCTGATTAATTGATCAAAGACAGTGACTGCCATAAATGCGCAAACGGAATGAACTCTCTCCCCTTCATTCTTCTTTGCAACCCATATTTGCTTGGGCTACTGAACATATGTGAAGCAATAAATCTCTAAAAATTGTTTATTGGGAGGTAGAGATCAGCTTGGAAGGTAAGCAAATGCAATTTATCTTGACATAGAAAATGGTCACTAAGTTCTTAATAAAATTTTTCTTGTATCTTTTGCTCAGGTATCTTGGGGAGATCACCACTGTTAATGAATGCTTTACAATAAATAAATAAATAAATAAATAAATCCAGGTGCTACTCTAAAATGACTCCATCAAATATAAAGTAAAAAGAGTTTTATTAACAGAAAGTATAGAAAAGGGCTTTTAATGTCTATTTCGGCATCAACAAAGAGTATGGCATTTCTTCAGCTTTGTTATGTTAGTCTAAATTAAGAATAATTTCAGTTTATACTAAATCTAACTGATGGTCATTACCCAGATAAATGTCCTTTATTTGGTGTTCTTGGCACACACACAGGAGTGCAGAGCTGATGCTTCCACAATGGAGCAAGCAAAAACTTTGCTTGCTTCAGCAATCTTATAAACCCAGCTGATTTTTTTTTTGGAAGAAAATAAAGGAGAAAAGGGAGAGGAGAGCAGCCAGGACAGTGGCCAAGAAGGAGCACCTTTCTGCCAGCACAGACGGGAAGGTGGCAATACCAGACGGCTCTCCAGACCTAAATGCAGACTCCAAAGCTGTAAATACTACATTGAAGCTTTGTGATACCCGGCTCGATATGGCCCCATGGCCACGTTAGGCAGGCAGAAGGGCAGCAGCTGGAGCTGCCTCGCAGCCCCTCTGCCCACAGAGCTGGCAGCAGTCAGGGTTGTGTCGGCAGGATCTGGACACCTTGTCTACCCAGGGCTCGCGCCATGAACCCTCCACGCAGCCCGAGGGAGCAAGAGCCAATGTGAGTGCAGGAGGCACAGAGTGGGTTTCACAAGTCATACACACCAAACACACCAAAATCCAAACCCATCCCACTGCTGCTTTCCTCCTGTTTTCTAATAAACACTAGGCAAAGCCCTAGGCTTGCTCTGCTGAAGACTCAGACTCAGCAGTTCCTGATGCTCCCACCTCAACCGTTCTCCCCCTTCAGCACTCCTGTCTCTAGGTTTACTCAGAGAAATACAGTTTTTGGACCAAAGCACCAGCCTTCTAGAATCAGTGCTAAGACTCCTATTGGCTTCAAGGGACTTTGAATAATATCTCTGGCTAAAATCACCTCATCAATACAAAGATGTCAAATTTTATGAAGCCTGGGACTTAAATTACCCAGTTTTCAAAGGTACTCTATTATTTGGCATAGGAGGCATAAGGAGGAATAGCTGTAACAACCACAGAGAATTTAAGTCTGAACAGGAGAGTTGGAGCTCTGTGCTGTCATTTAACCTGAATGCCATTTATCTATTAAATGTCTGCTAGTCTGTAATTAAAATGATCCAGATTTCACTTCATGGCACCTGCATTTTCTAGTCAGGTAAATAAGTAAATGATTAAGAGACTATTTTTGCACAGCCTGAGTCCATAAAGAGTTAAAAGCAAAGAGAATGGGGAGAACCATCTGAGTTGTACTGACAGGAACAACATTTCACACTGCCAAGCCCAGGCTACATCCATCAAAATAAGGAGGGAGCTCATCAATTTTGGTGTTTGTCATCCCAAGCTGTCTAGGTTACACAGCTCTGATGTGGTGCATCATCAGAGGAAATACAAAAGAGGTTTTATCTCTACTGCTATAATGTGCACATTACTGTCATGTATACAAACCACTTAGGGATAAGGAAATTTAAAAATTGTTGTCCCTAAGCAGCTGGTGTGAAGACAGCCAAGGCCCTTACCTAGAGAGTAGCCAATGAAACTTCCTCAATTTAATGATATTCAAACTATATGACATTTTAGATAGCAGATAACATATGCACCATACATTTTATCATTCTGTAGTCAGGAGGAAGACCTAAACAGGACATTTTCCCCATGAGTTTCTGCCAGTGATGTTGTGCTATTAGGAAGTATTGAAGCACTGAAAAATCACAGTAAGTCTGGTGGGTGAAGAGCTGCCTCTGCTTGCAAAGAATTTTGAGTAGAGCTCTTCAAACAGCTTTAAACACATACTACATTTAAAGAATAAGTCAATAACGCTTTTGCTCAAGTAATCAACTTTACAATCTTGGGAAGTCTGAAGTACAAACTTCCTAGTACAATTCCATACCAGTTCTTGCAGGCTAGCAGGAAGCTCCTGTTGGAAACCTAGGAGGTTCGTTTCAGAACTGTTTAAAATATCGTCCAGGTCCCCACAATGACAGTGTTACACGGTGAAGCGGATCAGGAAGAGCTCAGCCTGGCCAGGAAGGGCAGAGCACATTCCCAAACACAAACGGTGTTTCAAGGGACAATCCTCTAGAAGTTTCCAAGTGCTACACAGAATAATCAAAACTAGGATCCGGTACAAGGTATTTAAGAGGGTGCAAGACGTCAGTGAGCTTCACTTCTCCGGCAAGACTGTGTGCTTGGCTGGCGCGGTGCCTGTGACCGACAAAGCCGGCCGTCACCTGCCAGGATCCAGCTCTGCACAAACAGCAGGAGCCGAGATCAGACACTGCTCCCAACTAACTTCCCTTTCAGGCCATATTTGGGCCATGTCTGGGTGCTTTTCTCCTCATGCTCTGCTTCATTCGGTGCTTATCTTCATTTCAAAGGTTTAAAGGCATCAGTGCAGGATGCAGCTGTAATAGCCAGAGCTAAACCACATGCATCCTCCATATCCTTCACATTGAAAATGGTTTCTGTTTTGCTCCCAAGGGATTCGCACAGGTAAGGACTTCAACAGCGCGTTTCTCTAGAAGCACTTTTCATTCTCCAGAAATGAAAGCACTAACATATTTACCAGCCATCACCATTTGAACAGGGGCACAGTTACCATCTCCCACGCAGTTCATGCGGCTGCATCACGTCAACCACCCGGCACAGAGGTCCTGGCAAGGCCAACATTTCTATAAATAACGTGGAGAAGGCGCACGGCTTTCAGGATTATGCATCCCATTTTCCCCATTTATCTACTAAATATCTGCAGGAGATGTTATCAAAATAAATGAAGAAAGGAAAAACAAAAAAGCAGAGGTTTCCAAGAAAATGAGAACGCCAAAACTTTTCAAACAGAAGAGTGTGGAAGGAAAAGAACTAATTTCTAGAGCTGAAAATACTCTGCTTTTCCTGAAGAAAGAAATACAACATGAGAAACTTGAGGTAGAAGTAAGTAGTGTATGTGCTGCATTTAGAGCAATAAAAAGGAAGTGTACATAATTTTAGTTTGCATAATCGTTAGAGCTGGCCATTCAAGCATAAAAGTGGATTTTCTGCTGTAGCAACAGTTTTAGTTTCTGGTTTTCATCATAAAACTAATTAAAAGTAGAGATGGGCTGAACTGTTGAGGGGGGAAGTTTGGGTATATTTGAATATTGGATTATCCATTAAGGCATATATCACTTACCAAACAACGCTCTCAATTCAGCCTGCACCACCTTCAAAAAGCTGCAGAAGAGTTTGCCTGAAGCAGGCTTCCACACACTTAATATCCCTAAAATTACTCGGAAACATGATTTTTTCCCCTCATGTCTTCTTAAAAAAGGAAAAAAAAATCTTTTTTCTATGGACAGCGTTCCAGAGTGCATTTGCCAGGAGTAAGCAGCTGCTAAGAAAATACTGAAAACAATTTNTTACTCGGAAACATGATTTTTTTTCCCTCATGTCTTTTTAAAAAAGGAAAAAAAAATCTTTTTTCTCTGGTTGATGACAGACAGCATTCTAGAGTGCATTTGCCAGAAGTAAGCAGCTGCTACGAAAATACTGGAAACAATTTTATTAGACACAAACGCCCCCCGTTACTGTTAGAGATTTGCTCCTAAACTCCTCAGTCGAGTCACGTACCCTTGCGAGGGCACATAAAGCCCATGGAGACGTTGCCTGTTGCAGAAGCACACGCCTGAACTCTAGGTAGCCAGTGTTTGAAGGCCTCATGCAACGAGTCCACTGCACATAAGGTATTGCAAACGCCTTCTGGTAGAGGAGTAAAGAGAAGAGGCGCTGTAGATAACCCACATCAAAACCCAGAGATGTGTTAACACACATATAATGGGTGTGCATTAGAAAGCCTGGACAGAATATAGACCTGGGGGTCAGAAGATGGGTTAACGGACCATAATCTCCAATTCAATACTTGAACTTCTCATTTGAAACCCGGCATCCACAATGACTGGGTAAACACAGGCCTTGGAATCCGGCGTCCTTGAGCCCCGACCCGTGCGCTGTGGTCTTGCCCTGTTTTGTGTTTCCCGTTTGCAGGGGCGGGCACACAGGCTCACTCCGTGCCCGGCCAACACCATCTCGGTCCCTGAGCCACGCTGAACCAGACGGAGCAAAGTCACGGGTCGGGGCGGCAGACAGACGCGCTCCGGGCGCTGCAAGAAGGTGCACTTATTCCGCAGCACACACTCATGCGGCAAACCAGCCTCTGCGGAACGCGCGCTCCTGGAAGGCGCCGCTTCCCGAATCCTGCAGCCTCCCGGGGCAGCAGCGGGTCAAGGTCCTGGCCATTTTCTCATTAAAAGGTGTGAAGGGAAAACCGCCTTTGTGTCCTGCCTGAACAGACTCATTCATTTTTCTAATCCCAGATCTGCCGGTGATCTGCCATTATTTAGTCGGAGTAAGAATATTCCATGCAAATGTTCCTGAGGTTGGGTGTTAATTTGACTTTAGAAATATTATATTTCTGGTCTTCTCATCATGCCATCACGTTGCAATACTCAGACAAATAATGTGTTACCTTCCACAGCAATAAAAGCCCAAGTACATTCCTCTTAAAGACTTCTAGCCTAGTAAAACACTTTCAATTCTGAAGAAATATGTATCTTAATATCAATATAAATATT
Source organism: Crypturellus undulatus (assembly GCA_013389825.1). Taxonomy (NCBI): domain Eukaryota; kingdom Metazoa; phylum Chordata; class Aves; order Tinamiformes; family Tinamidae; genus Crypturellus; species Crypturellus undulatus. The sequence continues at coordinate 130,733 of VWPW01011273.1, read as the reverse complement.
ATAAATAACTAGCTTCCTAACTAAAAGTGCTTACAAAGCAGGATTTAATTTTTAATAAACCAGAAATGGTCTATAGGTACATTTGCTTATACATTCCAAACTTACTGGTATTTTAATTGCTTTATTTGTCATTGTTATAGATTGTTACTATAACAATTACTATGAAGATAAATGCTTTCTGTCCTAGTTCTTCAAAAGAAAGTTATTCAGATTAAAACAACACAGCAATTAACACTGTAGCATAAAAACAGTAATTCACTCCACCAAATGTATTGTTTTAGTTATACCTAGAATCAGCTTAGAAAGCTCATAAACTTAGAAATGCACATTTTAATGAACCATTATCATATGCCGATGAGATTAGGAGAAGGATCAAGAATATGGTTATAACTGAGGAATATGAAAACACATAGGTATAAAAAGAAAAAGAAATAGAATTGTGCATCCTCAGGAAAGCAGGAGGAAACAGCGTTAAGTGACGTGATGAATTGGACATGACTGACGAGACTCAAATTGATTGTCCTAATTTCTTTTATGTGAAATTCTGCCTTCAGTACAGGATATTCCTATTAATACCACTAACGAAACAAAATCTTCCCCATTAACAGGCAGCCTTGCCAAGGGGCTGGTGCCACGGTGCCGCGATCCGTGGGCAGGAAAGGGCCCGCGGCGCAAACCCGAGCGGGCAGCAAGGAGCCCACAGACCATTCCTGCGGCAGGGACACCGGCATGCTGGGCGGAGGCGGCAGGTGCCACCACCAGCGCAGCCGAAGCAACTGCACTTGGTCAGGTTGGGGGACACGGATCTGACACCCTCCGCACGGCCACCGCGTCCCCTCTGCAGGAAGAGCCCCGGCACAGCGGGATGCCCCCAGCTGCCCCGCAAGCCTCACCCACGGTCACTGTGCACAAGCAGCAGCTCGGTTTCAACTAACTGCACTCGACAGATGCTCAAGAAAAGGATCTATTAGTTAAGTAACATAACATAAGTTATATTTTTATTCTCCTTAGCAGAGGCCGAATGAGAAGAAAAACACACATTATAATTTAACTTACGGATCAGTTCTACAAATTGGTCACTTCCAAGATCCTTGTGGTCCTACGACAATACCATTTGGTAGGAAAATTATGTTAACAAAAAGCCTGATAGATGTTTTGGAGTGTTTTCAGTGCATTTAAGCTCCGGACACGGTAAAGGCCTGTAAACACAGTGCAGTTTGCCCTGATCTAAATACCACCGTTGATTCAGGTGGCCATTCTCACTGCTCTGCTACCAAGAACGCAGCTGATTTGCTTTTGAACCTGAACTGCTAAGGGCTGCTGTGTCCTGCAGCTGCACTGTGCTTTACAGTCTCACTGTAATACTATCTCATACTAAAATACACACACACACACAAGTATATATCTTACAGGAAAGGCATCACATGTTATACCGGTGCCGGAATCGTCACTCTCCCCAGCGTCACCAACCATGAAGAACTACCCGTGGCGGAATGATTTCTGAGAAGATGCTGAACCTGCCTGGTTCCCGTGCGGCTTCCCAGCGCGGGAGAGACAGAGCGGCTCCGGCAGCCCGTAAACACCCGCTGCCGAGCGGTAACTCCGCACAGGGAGCACCACACGGGAGGAGCCCATTAAGCTCCTACCGACCATCCCCTCCCCGGCGCCGCGCGGAGCAGCGGCTCCACCGCCCTGCCCAGCATGTGCCTCGCACCCGGGCTCAGGACCGGCTTCCACCACCGCCCTCAGCGCAGCATTACTGTGGCCCTAACGATCGAGAATATTTTGCACTTCTAAAGTATCAGGGGGTAAGTCAGGATGGGGTATTACAAGTCGGACAAGCTAATTTCAGCAAGATTCCTTCCCCCCTGCCCTTACCCTAGGGAAAGGTGGAGATTGATTTTCATGCCCTTTAAACTCTTCTTCCAAATATACCTGAACATTTTAAAAGTTATTAAAAAGTAAGAGCCTGTTCCAGGTCATTATTGCTTTTCTTCGCTTAAACAATTTATCTCCATGTACATATTTCAGCCACTGCATTTGGTCTGTTTGTTGGTGAGCTTTCAGGTTTTCAAAAATATAGACAATCATAGAAGTCAGTAATCAAAATGCAGAGGATTTTTTTTTTTCCAGATAGGGTGTCCATGGTTTGAACTTTCGTAACTAGCTCAAGCAGACACGTCACTAGATAGAGCACTCGCAGCAACACTTTATAGGTCTGGTATATTTGTAAGGAGAGACTGCAGGAGGAGGCCAGCGTGGCCAGACATTCATGTGATGGTGGTCAGTGATACAGATGCGCACAGGGCTCTGCAATGCTGTAAGCGCTATAAGAAACACAAATTAAATGATGAGACACAAGTGTTATCTCATGGCAGAAAACATGCATTGCTCTGGACACTGTCTTCCCCAAGCAGCTGTTGGTGCCCCAGTCCAGTGCTGAAAATGAAGAGAGATCTTCTACGTGAGCCAAGAAAAAGGGCCTTCCTCTTCAAGCTCCTTCAGCCTCTATCCTTCTCTGAAGTAAGAGGTTCCCCATGAANGAAAAAGGGCCTTCCTCTTCAAGCTCCTATTCCTCTCTGAAGTAAGAGGTTCCCCATGAGAGAGATGTGTATTAGTAGTGTCTAGGGGCTGATTTATTTTAAAATGTGCAAGACACACAAGTTGGTAAAATAAGGAACAAAGTATAAAGGTAATGTGCTGCAGCAGCATTTTCATGTTTTAAGAAATGAAACAGGAGTTTCAAAACATCTCTTCGGGGGCTGGAAGTTTGGTCACTCTCATCTCACTGCTCTCCATGCTTAAAAAAAACTTCTTTCCTTCTTTTGTTCCACTCACTGTCTCTCCTCACACCTCTCCATTCCTCCCAAAGGGTTGGTTCAGGCTGTATTTGAATCCATCTATTCCTGTAGCCCACCGACCACCTTGGATGTCCCTGTAAAACCCCAGCTGCATGTTATGTCCTACAGAGCAAACCTCCAAACCACCTCTACAGAATTTTTGGTGAAGTCGAAAAGATTTAGCATGGCAATGGAGGCTTTGGGGTTTTAAGATCACAATTCCTTTTACTGGAAATATTTTAGAAAATAATTTCAAATTGGCAAGCTTTCTGAAGCCCAAAACAGGTAAAATTGGCCAATCTACTATTTAAAGTGAAGTATGTGCACCTTTGTTGCTACTGTTCCTGCAGAGATTAAGCAATTTTCTACTGAACTGCTTATTGTTCAGTATTATAATTTACAGTACTAGCTGTGCTGACAGTCTAAAAGAAGGATCCAAAGAATATTCTTTTCTATGCCTTTTTAACAAAATAAAATATTCCCAGAAACACTGGAGGAGGGAAAAAAAAGTATGAACTGAAAACTGAGAAAAAAAATGCAGGAACTGAGAATGTTCCCCTGAAGTCGGTGCCTGCAATTACTACTGGACAGGAGAAAAAATACCACCCGTGCAGTCCTCACTCACAGGGAAATAAAGCTTTATACTATGCGTTGTATTACTGACTTTTTCCCCACATTTTAATATATTTGCATACCATTTTGTCATTATCATCTTGGTTGTGTTACAGGAGCATTAGCTGACACAGGCTGTGAAAAAAATGGTTGTTCCGGAGCTGCATAGTCCAATTACATTTTTACATATAAAAGAGGAAAAAGAGGACTGCATTTAAATGTATGTAGCAGGTATAACATCCTAGCTGGAAACTGGATTGGCGAGTACCAGTGATAGACTATTTTCTGTGGAGGATATCGCAGCGTAATAGAGTAGCAGTTGAAACAACACTTTCGGTAACACATTATACTGGCTTCATTTATCTGTTCAATGAATAGGAAATCTACTTAAGCCACCGTGCCAAGATATGCTATTCCTTTTACCTCAAATGCATTTTTCACATTGCCATAGTACTAATGGAAAATGTGCTATAAACAACAACAAAAAAAATGTATTTTATCTCTCAAAACACTTAATTCATGAAGCGAAGACTTTAACTAAAGTTTCTATCATTTAGGTTAGGAAAAGTCTTTTTTTTCTTTTTCAAACTTCATGATCACTTTAAAAATCATATATATTCAATATAAGTAGAAAAAAAAAAAACATGGTTGCCTGTCAGCAGCACATAAGGCAGATAAAATATAAAGGCTTTATTTTGAGGCGCCCACCGGCAGTTTTCAGAGCAGTGGTCGGTAGCAGAGCATCACCTCATGCATCTCCTCACACCTCTGCACTCTCCAGTTTCAATAGAGGTCAAAAGAGCATATTTTTTCCCTAAATTCAGTTGGTCCAGCCGAGCCACGAGGCTGCCGGCCGCGCCACGAGCACGCCAGGTGTCTCGCTCGAGTTCTCGTTCTCGTTGAACATGCATCACAGCACTTCTCAGGATAACAGGAACAAGGGCGGTTTCCAAAATTGTTTCCAAAAACGCTGTCGATGTTTCACGTTAGCACCGTTCCACGCGCAAACAGCAGAGTTGGCCTTGACTCAGGACCACCTACAGCTGTAGGGACGTCCTCCTGACAGAAAATGCAGGACGCAGAAAAATGTCTAATGTCAACTTATATAAATAAACATTAAATAGCATTAATCTAACAAGAATGCTGAGCAGAATGAGTAATGACTTCCTAATTTGCAATCACTGAATCATGTCAGGTCAGAGGCCTGTTATGTGATACTACATGCCATCAACAGCTACACAGCTTTATTTTTATGGAAACAACATAAGCAGATGCACAAGATTTGCACTTTCCGAGTTTAGCACTCTATATACTATATATTCAAAACTAAAGTACCGCAGCTCATGCAACAGATGACTTTTATGCGATGGAAAAGAAGCACTAACAAATTCAGAGCTAATGGATATTTATAGGGGATAAAACATGTTGAAATTTCCTGCGAGGGAAAGGTGTTGAAGGCAAGGGTAGTGCTGTATTTATTTCTCAAGATTTGCCATCTATTCTGTAGACATCCTTTTAAAAGATGCACAGCTATAAACGGCCACCGTTCTGCAATGACAGCACTCTCTATATTACACTCACTGAGGATGTTGACAGAACAAGAAAACATTCCTGGTATTATAATAGTAAGGAAATGATGGAAAATAGCATCAGATTTTGTTGTTTGGCTCTATCATTGGTATCAAGGAATACTCAGAAACAGTTATGACCTTTAAAGTTTACCCATTCTTAGATTTCACTAATAACCAACAGGTTCAGGTGATTCAAGCAGTCAAGCTTTTTAACACGATTTTAGGCATGCTGCCCCAACTCACATTAAATTGTTTTATTTTCGGTGCTGCATGACTGCATTTTTTGATAGCATGAAGTGCTATGAAATAAGTTCTTGTGATTTGTGACAGGCACAAGCGATCAAACACAACTTTTATGTCATTACCACTGCATAAAACTGTATGTTCACTATAACATTCTGGAGCTATTGGAAATGCCAAGTAGAAGAAAACAACGTTTGATTGTTTACTCACTCCATTTATCCCACAGTTATGTGAAATAAATAAAGGAGCTATAATGGGTATCCATTGGCACACTGCATTTAACTCTTGCTGTTGAAATGCTAAAACCAGTTGGAGAAGAATCTGCCATTTATCTCCCATTTCCTCTCCAGTGCAGCCTATACCCCAGAACACTGCAAAAGCATAGAGGAGAATGCTTAAAGATATGTATTAATTTCACATGCAAATTGTACTGCACATTCTGTTGCAGTAGAAAGCCTGGCCGATATCTACAGCTAAGCAAACGTCTTGGTAAACGCGGCCGGGCTGCTCGTCAGGGCTTCAGCCCAGCACCGCGGGCGCTGGGAGCCTTTGGGATCCTCCCCGGCAACTGCCATGAACTGTCTGGAACCCTCCAGTCGCCTCCTTAGTGAAGCACACAGTTCACACACACCTCGGCTGCAGCACACGTGAGGGATGCTCCCCGCATCACATCATCCCACAGATGAGGCACACAGACCGCTTCAGCATAGCAACACCTGGGCCTTTTTTTCAACGTGGCATTACACTGGAATCCTAGTCAGCTACAGAAGAGCTGAACTGTTTTTATACAGGGTGCTGTCTTGAATGCGTCCAAGCTTATTCACCAAATCCATGAAAAATTTGGGGACTTACTGGTTTTCAACAGCACGGCAGGGAGCTGCTCCCGCTCCCGCCAGGGCCCTGGGAAGCAGCAAACATGCCAGACGGCCGCCCGCCCGGGCACCTGTGGGGCCCACGGCAACATCAACCTCGTGCCATGCTGAGGTGCTCATCTATTTCCACTTCTTTTCCATCTTGGCCATTTCAGAATTCATTACAATTCTTCATCTTTCTACCAAAACTATTCACTAACTTTGGCAAGAGACTCCGTTCAATGACGTCCTCACTTTCTACTATCCAACACTTTACGGATAGGATAGGCACATCTTTATCTTAAACAAAAGCTTACTAGTTTCTTCTTATCCAAAATAGATGATTTTAAAATACAACGTTAAATTAAAGCTTGCCATCTGTAGATTTAAAAAATCCTCAATTTATGAACATAATTGACAAGAACTAAATCTTGAAAAGACAATCACAAAACTGAGATAATTGACACGGATGCAGCTTAAAAGCACAGATAAAAAAGATCACCATGAAGTATGACGACAGTACAAATCCCGTCCCTACAGTGACTGAGTTCACCCAAGCAACTACGTGCACGTCTCGAGACTTCGCCTCAGCTGTCTGGAGGTAACATAAAAATGTTGCTAAGGTAACAAATGTTTTTATGCTTGGAAGGATAAAGAGACATGTAAAACCAGCATAAAATCGACAAGTAATATCTTGATACCCTGGGGCTTTTCTAGTTTATATGGGGCACTTCGCGTAGACGCTTGATATTCATCTTTCACGCCCGATTTCCCCTTCCCTCATTTACAGGTTCCTTTAGAAACCGATTGTGGAAAATGAAGAAACGAGTGAGGGTGCAGCAGGAAGAGCAACGACGGGCCCTGCTCTCCGCAGCACGCGGGTGGTGACAGCGGCGCAAGGCACCCTACGCACTGCAGACCTCCAAACCGGTGCGTAAAGGAAACCAGGTCCTGTTGGACCTGCAGACTTACCCAAAAGGAGCTGCTTCCAATCAAAACGAATTCTGCTGGCATCTTTTCCCCTGTCATGTTTGCTTTCTATGAAGTGCAACGTTTTATTTGCATGAGCTTCTTGAAAAGAACATTAAAGCTTGTAATATAATAGGGAATTTCATAGTCCTTAGGAAAGTTACTCTCAGTACCACAATCCCTGTCCTATCATTGTGGCACTTCAACACACCAGCTGGGGTTTCACTCTAGACATGTCACTGTGTGTTTAGCCAGCCCAGGGCTGGGACCAAACACATCTTCCTGCTGCACTCGTACCCACCGACCAGGTGTTATCCAGAAACTGCAGGACTAGAGGTTGCCATTTCACCTACGTGCAGCTGGTTTTCCCCCTATAATCCCTCCTGCAGTTCCTCCCCAGCATCCTTCCTCCTCCCAGGAAAAAACATTAATTGCAGACGAGGGAATCAGAGAAACGTGGGCACCTTGCAGCTTTGAACCAGATGTTTCTCATCAGGAGCTCAACCACAGCACTGAGGGGTTTATCCCCCATGGATCCCACATTTCAGGGAAAGCGCTGCCTTTCCATCCCCTCCAGGCAATGCAGAGCTGCCACGGAAAACCCAACAGCAGCGGCGCTGGGACAGGACTCGCGATTGCAGTCGGATGCGAATGGCCCGTGCCACAACCGCACGCTGGCTTAGGATCTTCCCATGCTCCAAAATGCTAACACAAACCCAGCCCTATGATCTACACTCAAACACTGGCCTCTAAACATTACAATAATGTAGTATGCACAGACCTTTTCGGAATATGTAAAATATTTATAAAGAATAGTTTGGAAACGATATCTTACCGCAGCATGGTAGTCTACAAATTACACCTCGCCCACACCAAAATGGTGGTGGTTTCAGTGACAAACAAGCCTTAAATTACACAAAATTAATGCAAAACAGTGCATTTACTTAATAAAGATTAGTATGCAGTATTGTGGATTTAACTCTAAGGTTCCTCTCTGCAAATAGAACATATGCAGAAACTGTCTTTCAGACTTTGCCTGTGTTTTGCATCATCATTTTTCCAATGAACAGAATTAATACATTTTTCTAATTACAAGTATTTTTCTTCACATTCGGAGCGTGGAGCAACTCGAGATCTGCCATTTCACGGGTGAGAGATTATTTTGTTTCAAAACCTCTAATTAACCTCAAACCTTCGCGACCGAGGAGCTGCGCAGGAGGAGGCGCCGGCCCTGCCCCGACAGCAGCGCCCACACGAGCGAGAGCGACCGCAGCCTCTTCCAAGGGCTGATTAGCAGAACCAGAACAGAGGGCTGCACATTCGCTATCCTGTTTCTTCCCTTTTTTTGCTATTAAAAGCATGAGCATTTAGACTGTAAGAGCCCTTGCTACTTGCTTCCCACCTGAACCCTTCGTTAGCAGACAGCTATGATCTCAAAAGATTGTATTATAATTTAGGGCTGATAATGTGTTGCAGACATAAATGTAAACTTATGAAACAAAGTTGCTTTTATTATGTCATGTTTATTAACAACTATTTTCAACAGCTTTTAAACAGCTGCCCACTAAAACAAGCTCCCTAATTAGAACAACCTGGATTTTTTTTTAATGAGCTTTGGAGGACTGAAAAGAAAAGCTGCTTCTTATGCCGGTAAGTTGTGGTATGGTGCATATTATGCTTGAAGTGCTCTGCATTAGAGAAGTATTTACCATACATTATTCCTGCTCTCCGTTTGAATAATGTCTTGAGCTGACCTGGACTGTGATAACTCTAAATGCAGCAAACAGAGAACAGCTTCCAAGTAATTGCTACTTTTTTCCTCTAAGAAAAAAGTGCCAAATGTAGATAATCGAGGTGCTTGCATGTTAAAAACCATCCCCATGTTTCCACAGATCTTCCTTATCGATCCTTCCGTTAAGCTGTCCTGCTCCGAGGCCTCGGGGCAGCCTTTGCACTGGTGCAACCTTGCGAGCGGCCAGTCGCTCGCTCCGCTTCCCGGGGCTTCCCATGGAAAGAGGGACTGATGGTCCCGTGGTCAGGAGAGGGAGCAGAGGCACCACAGAGGTTGTTCGGGCTGTGTCTGGTTGTGCACAGCCGGCACAGGGGCCGTGTGTCTCACATTGCTCCTCTGTGGCCAGAGGATGGGCGGCAGCTCCCTGTCCTGCTGCGCTCGGGCTCAGCCCTCGGCGCTGGGACTGGAGGCACTTCCCAAAATAAAGGCGTCTTCTCCCGGGCCCGGGACACGGCTTCTCCCGCAGCCCCAGCTCCCCAGAATGGCTTAACTCCCGGTATATGCATCTCCTCACAGAAATTTAAAAATAGCGCAATGCCATTTCCTTCTGTTGTGAGGTTTAGGGAAAAAAAAGAAAGAAAAAAAAATCTATCAAAGCGGTAGGAGAATTCTAAATTTTGAATAACCTTGATGCAGGTGGGAAGCAGCAAACAGCTATATCTCAGGTTTGAGAAGCACCATCACGTTACCACCGCGGAGCTGACAAGAAGTGACAAACGTTCGCTTCATCCGCTCGGCTTGTTTAACAACCAGGAGGGGACAAAACGTAACGTGTCTATCAGAGGCACGCTGCTCCGGATGCGAGGGGGAGCTCGCAAGCTCAAATAGAGAATTTTCAAATGAAAAAATCCTGCGCGTCCATTTCTATTAAACCTCCGCGAGACGCAAACGCTGGGTGATAGCCCTGTCATGCAGCCTTATCCCCAGCTCCCAAACCTGCACAAAGACGGCTGCAATCAGCCTCGGGATGACACAGACCCTCCCGGGCCCTGACAAGCATCATCCGCTGGAAAAAAGGAGGCCTCTTTATCTGTAATGCTATCATCTGTCGACAGAAGTGATGTGATGTCACATCAAGGACAGCATATAATGTGATTCAGATACAGATAAAAAAAAAAAAAGTTTGCTTTTGCATGAAATAATCTGATTTAGAGATTGCTGACAAGCACTGTAATTATGTGAGGTAGTTATGACAAAGCGGCATAATTTGTCAATATTGCAACTATAATTGCAAGGTGAGTAGTCAAAATAATGGTGATTAAACCCCTTTCTAGCTACTGTCGGAAGACAATGCAACAAGAATGACAATGCAATCCCGACACTGAGCTTGGGAACTGCTGGAAATATTTCAGATGGAATAGTGTCAGTAATAACATGACGGAGGAACACTTTATGTCTTTATTTTAACATTACAAAGGCATTTTCGGTGCTGATACTTCCTTAGGGACCTTAGGGATCTGCCAATGAAAGACTTCTGCTGTGCCCAGGATGTTCCCTGGGCCCACCATTCCCAGCCTGTCCTGCGTGTTCTTCTGGAGGACATTCACCACTTGCCATTGCTTCATACCAACCTGCATGCCTTGGATTATTACAAAGTAGCATTATCTAATGTGTTTTACAACTTTTTTTTTCCCTCAGCATTTCTCACAGCTCGCTACATTTAACCATTATTCTGCCCACATATAGAATTTAAGGACAGAGGGGACCCCTTTCCAGTTCAGCCTCCTGCATAATGCAGAACCAGTAATTCAGGCAGTCAGATTAGAAATAAGTCAGAAGTACAGTTTATCTTTCAAGAAGACATCTGTTTTGAGACTTTGATTTCATGACTTCCAGTACGAGGAACAGCAACACAATCTCACAGAACAAACTGCTTTCTTCTGCACCACGAGCAAACGGTACTTCCTAGGGTCACCAGGGCACCTGCCACCCTGGAAGGCAGCAGCCACATCCGTGATCTCTGCTGTTCTCTTTATTGTACAGTTTTGGGTTTTTTTTAGGCAAAGTTATAAGTCCATAATAACCCATAGGTGTTTTGTGGCCTGTAGAGTACAGGACAGTTGCAGAGTGATGTTCTCCTACACACTTCAAAGCTTAATACACCTGGTTGACTGTGACTGCAAGCAACTGGATTATACGGTTACCTGTAATTGCAAGGGACTGGATTCACTGAATCAAATGCAGTCTTTTCATTCTGCATTTGCATATTGTTAGAATGTTTAATGGTGCTATTAAAAATTAATATTATAATTCTTGTATGAATATTTCCTCACTGATCTTGTTATACCTTTATCTATTAGTTTAGAGAACCACTTAAATCAAGATCTTCTCCCAAGCATGCATGCAGTATTTTTTCACCAGAAGTCATCCTGTAAACACTAAGGGGACCAACTTCTTATTTTGAGTGAGACCATTCTTAACCCTTTCTAATTTCAACAATAGACCCAAACATGGTATCTATTAATGACTTATTTAGCGTCTTAAGCCTTTTCTTTTCAAGTAGTAAGGCAAGATTTCTTTATTCACTGAGGCATGATCTGCTTATAAATATTTTAATAAAGAAAAATGCTGATTGTTCTATGTTCTATGTTCTTTGCCTAACTTGCAAAGTGATTTGAACTCCTCTGTTGATTTAAGCCCTTCTTTAAGATACACTGATTTGTTTCATTGAGTTTTTTGAAACAGTTCATCCTTTTACATCCAATCACATTATGTACAAAATGTTATTTCTTCCCTTTCTCCAAACTCCACTACAAAATAAGATTAACTTTTCCACAAAGCTATAATTAGTTCTCTATTTGGAATGCAACCTCTGGTTCAGATTTGTTCTGCTGCTTTTAAAAAGCTATTTAGCTTCTAGTATCTACGGCTATATCTGCTTGTGGGGAACTCAAAACATGGTGACTGGAGTCCTTGTGTTAGTTCTCTATGCTACCATTATATTGATTAAATAGAATATTTGCATGGAGGTCTGATTTAAATATTCATATTCAGTGTGGAAAGTCCAAACACAACAAACACACTTCTCCAGACACTTAACATCTTCACAACATCTACTGCATGTACCAAGTCCTGACAGACTCGTAAGGCTATAAAAAAATACGACCACCAAAATGTACCCTTGAACTTGGGAGGGCACTGGGCAGTAGATCATTTTAATAACAATTTAAGAGCCAATGTCTTCTGGTATTTTAATAATGCCGGCTAGTATTGTAGTAAAAATAATGTGCTTGAACTTTGGAAATGCAGTTAAACTTGTGTGGCACCTTCAGAATTTTGTCCCCTGTACCTAACGCCTATTACAAGAGAAGACTGATTTATTTCTTGACCGGGTTTTATAAAGCCATGACAGTGCTTTGAACAGAAGGCTGAACAATATTCACTGCCAGATCTTTCATAATCCAATTTTTAAAAGAAACTATTCTCATTTCTCTTTAATTTCAAAATATGCAGAACTTTATAGACATAACAACTCTTTATCAGCACAGAACACCTCTTTCAAGCCTGACTCCCCAAGTAACTCCAATTCTTGCTTCCCAAATTAAATCCGTCTTGCAGAAACAAAACAAAACAAAGCCCAGATGAACACTTCCACAGCAGAATATACGCGGAACAGACAGCATCTAGACAGAACAGACCACAGGGAACCAATTCTGAGGCCTGACGTCCACACGTGTAGCCTCAACACTTGTGGGACAGACCTGCACTTCACACCTCCCTTGAGGCTGCTGCTAAGAAGCTCAGGCTGTAGCTCCTCTTCGGGCTGTAGCTACCTTCAGGCTTGCCTAACCAGAATGTTGCCAAGCCCAGTGCTTGACAGGTCCAGTGGGCACTTGCAGAGACTTCCAGCTGGTCACTCATGGCCATGAGGCTTCTAAGGATGCGCATGTGTAAGTTGAAACTGGACAAGGCTGAGGCAAAATAACAACCTGCACGCCATAAATGTCACCCCCTTGTTCCAAATATCGACCCCAGGGAACAGCTGACAATCTGTCCCCTAACGGAATAGTCTCCTGTTTCCGTAAAAGTGAGCTAGGTCTGGTGTAAGGCGCAGCAACAGACCTGAGCTGCACAGCTAATGGAGGGAGGAGGAGGTTTGCTCTGATACCTTCGGCTTTTAGCTCAGTTCTCAGAACCTGAAACACATGTTCATGACGGGAACCATCACTTGTCTTCTGCGAGCGCCAAAGTTTCCAAATGGCTTCACAATCTGTATCCTTTAGCACAGACAGCCCTGACTGAAGGTGAACTCAGGGACGACTGCAGCACTGTTTGCATTAGCAAGGAAAAGGGGCAATCGTTCAGCTAGCTGTAAGGATCAGAAAAACCATGTGCTACATTTGCTCTTGAAACCAAGAGCAGTAGTGCTCCAAAAATAACTCAAGTCAGTAGATTTTTTAAAGAAGCATAAAATAAATCCAACACAAAAGACAATTACAGCTTACGTGAGTTTTCAGCTCATTCACATTACCAATCAGTGTCACTTCTGCACTACCCAAGGAAATGCCTCACACTGGGACAAGGCAACACAAGACCACGAGCACAAAAAGGAGAGAGCATAATTGTGACATAAATTATAACTAAAAATGATGATAAATAAACATTCTTCAGGGCCGATAGAAAAAGGAAAGCGAAAGAAACTGCACCATACATAAATGCATAAGGTTGCTTTAAAGTTCAGGGGTGAATTAGAATTATGTATGTTAAATGTCTTTGTATAAAAGACACAAGGGAACAAAGCTTTAGCAGCGTCTCCCAGACCACCTTCTGAGAAGAAGAAAGCAGCTGAGGGCTTCATCCGAAAAAATCAGAAGCTGCATAAAAAGACGATGAATTTGAAAAAAGAAATGTCTTTGCCATGGTATCTCTTGGAAAAGCAAATCAGCAACACAGAGGCATCCACTTTGCATGATGCCAGAACCAACTTTCAGAGATATACTGGCCTAGGAAGGGCTCCTCCAGGTGTGACTAGTGAAGAGGAACCAGCTTCTGGTCCTCAGCGACCTGTAGGCCTGTTCCTATAGCTCTTTCGTGACTGAAAAGTCAAATAGCATTCCTTAAAACCCTGGAATGGAAAACAACTCAGCTTGGTTGAATGAGACAGCTTGGTTGGATTGGTTTTTATAGCGAAATAAAGCACAGACACAAAAATAACTCAAGAGTTTAAAACTATTCAAGTTGGCAGATTAAGGGTAGCCCAGAAAAAGTCTCTGAACCTTTAGTTTCTGAGAGCCCTCTGAAGGCCAGAAAAATAGAAAAGGAATACCCAGGGAATTATTGGCTGTTCATCCTAATTCAACAAATAACTAAACAATCACATTAAGAAATAATCAACTTGATTACTGAAAGTATGCATAAACAGTCAATGTTAATTTAACAAAAAGAAATTGTGTCAGAGCTACACTTTTCCCTCTTGATATTAATAATAAATTTCCATTTCAAAAGAAGTCATTATAGGAAAGATGCAAACTTGATTAAAAGCAATTAGTAACTGTTTGTAAGCTTTTTTCAGTGTCTTAAGTCATTATCACTATTTAATATTATCTCATTTCACTAATTTTTTTCCATCTTTAGCTTCCATTTTAGATTTTTAAAACACATATCTTTAAACCTTCCTCTGCTTAATCTAGGCCACATCTGTTATTTCTGTTCTACTACAAAGATATTTAGGAAGAATCTGATCACCATCTTCTATTTGATAAACTCTTCAAGACTTAGCTTCTTGAATGCTTTCTCTATAAATTGCATTTTCTCCTTAGTCTTTAATCTTTCTCTTTAATCACTCTTCATTTAACTGTCTAAGCCTCTCCACATTTCTTTTAACATCCATCTCAACTTGTGGACACAGAGAGTTTGAACAGGGATAAAAACTTGTTAGGAACCTCAAAGATGCGTGTGTTTGCCTAACCACCATCCCTGGAAAATCAAAGAAACTAAGGAAGAGTAAAAGCCCTGTCCAGCTCTTTATGCTCTATGTAGATGGGCAGTATCTTATGATTAACAGCAGCCACCGAGTCACTTAACAATATTTCCATTGCTTAATGGCCACTATCCAACGACTCTAAATCAGAGTGTGACCTTAGACACCACAGGCTGAACCTCAATCCTATGTGAATCCAGACAGCTAAATCTTCCCACTACTTGCTGGTAATTTCTCTCTGCCATTTCAAGGACATCTTTTAGGATTACATCTGATTAATATCTTAGCAGTTCAGTTTAAATCTCATCCGGCATTGAATATTTTCAGTTAGTGCACCTTACTAAGAGAGCTTTTTTATGTTTGGTTCTCTGAGCTTCATGTCCGAGTTTTATGGAGGAAGAAGTTTAGACTTTTAGATGAGCATCTAGAGATGGGCTCTTAGGAATGTGTCCAACACTGGCCCATGAAAGAGAAAAACAATGTGAAACTTAACTTTGATGAGGGTTTCTTTAACACTCTTAAAACTTTTAAATGATCAGCAAGGAGATAGCAAACTTTCAGACTGAAGTTTCACAATAATTTTTCTTTCAAACAGTTTTTCTCCCTGTTAAAAGATACCATTTTTGTTTGTTTGTTTTCCTTTTTATCATGGCTACTTCCCTCCTTTCTTCCTCCAGAACACTTTTTAAAGGAACATGCTATCATGAGCATGCTTACAACGAAGTTTGTAAACATGAAGTTACCCTACCCTTAGTCCAGGGTCGGATAATGTTGGATTATTAAGTTGCATCAGATGAAAGAAATTTCTTTAGTGTCAAACAGAATAAACTGGCAGGCCATGGCTTTCAGTTCACCATCCTGGTCACCTAAGTAATACTCCTATTCAATGGACTCTTTTTTAATACACAGAATCTAGACTGAACTGGTGTTTTGAAGCCCGTTACTGCACTTGAACCAGAATGCACTTACAGTCTACTTATTTATTTATTTACCTGATAGGGGACAATGTGCAAGTAAATTAGGAATCAATGAATCAAACAAGCTAGCAACAAGATTTAGAAGGTGAAATGACCACTTCTGCTCTACAGAAAGCATATGCACAAACAGAGGTGGAATGCAAGTAATTCACTGTCCTAAATTGAATTTCCACCATTTTATTGTCATCTTTCAATCTTTCCTAAACACTCTGGGAACCTGTAAATAAGAGCAAACCATATTCTGTTCATGCCATTTTAGAGAAGGTTGATGTATGTACTCCTCTCCTCTAAATACAAAGCAGAGATTTCACAAGCCTTTGTGGGGCCATGATTTTTAAAAGTAGTACAGAAACATTGCTATAATCATTCAAAATTACACTGGACTCTATAGGACTCTATTACAGTAATTTTTCAATACAACAGCCCATCCCTACTTTTAAGGCACAGTTGCACTCAGGAGATCATAACAGAACTCAGATAATGGAAATAATACTGGTTTTTGTAATCCCTCTGACATGAGCTGGCCTGGCAGTAGCTGAAGCATCCTCCCATTAACTTTCCATTACACTTAGCGTCATTTCTGCTTCTGCTGTGCTATTGCTTTCAATAAGCATCGCAGCAAAAAATACCATCTGTATTTTATGGTATGAGGTCAGCTAAACATCTGAAGAATAAAAGGACAGACAATGCTGTACTCAATTCTCCTTGCAAATGAAAAGGGACTGTTTAGGGGACAGAAGGAATGCATGGTCCCACACGGAAGCAAATGACTTGAGCCCTCTAATTCGGAAGATGACAGGTAAGCTGTGAGGCAGCATAAAGATGGCAACACAAGTGAATCATCTGCTTAGAAGTGAATCAGCACGACTGACCTCCTTCAGCCCACAGAATGATGCAGAAAGCTTTAGCCAAATTAAAAACAAAATCTTCAAATAAATATGTTGAATGAGGGATGAGGGTCCTCTTGTTTTGTTTTCATAGCCAGGTAACTGAGTAAATTGCAAAATTGCTAAAGTCATCTTTGCATGTTTCTGCTAACAGGTTATAACCTCCACTATTGACTCAACTGAAGGCACTCATGAGTAGTCTCAGTGTTCATCACTCCATATGTCCCTTCCACCTACCACGATAAAATAAGACACTTCTTCCCTGGTGATGATTTAGTGACTGGAGCTCAGAAATGCAGCATGTATTTTTCATGCCGAATTCAAATTCATTTCTTGCAATCTAAAATAATTTTGGGAGAGGTACTAGTTCATTTGTAAGTCTGCTTCCTGAATAAGTACATACTTTAGGTAACAATACAATGGCAAGTATAAAACAAAGTAAATCTGATTTTGAGACAACTGTTTCTTTTACCAAACTACAGGGGACTTGGAGTTGCCAGTCAGATTATGCTATCAAAAACAAAACAAAATTAAGTAGTACACAATTTTAGGAGGGAATATAAGGAATTTAGCTGTTTCTCCTTTGTGTTTTCATCATCATACTAGTGGCTTCCATTAAAATCCTGGATAGGTCTGATGGTGATAGATGCAGCTCGGTGTTTCTCTTTTTCATATTGCATGTTCTTTCCATATTTCTCAGGACTCATTTCATTCCACTTTAACGATTTCCCTGCATGGCTACTCCAAGCTGCTAGCACGTTATTCAAGCAGCTGCCCACCTGATGCAAGCACTCACGGATTCACTGACTGCAGGAACGAGCGCAATTTATACCAGCTGAGAAATGACCATAGAAATGTGCATTTGCATATAAAACTAAACTATCTACAAAGCATTTTGACAAATGAAGAGAACACAAGTCGGAAAATGCAAACTTGCTAAAAAAGCCATCTTCATTCGGCCCATCTCACTCTCCTGTAAAAAAGATATCTATTTAGAATGGTGTATTTACTGTTCAGATTTATGATGAATACAACATTATCAAGCGCTTGCTCTCGTTTCTGAGATGCCAGTTCTTTGGGCCAAAACCATGTTTTCTTTCCTTTTATGTAACATTTTGCATATTATAGGCACTGCTGGAAATACATAATAACAGATAATGAAGTTTCCTTGGAAGAGACTTCAGGATGAGTGAACTGAGAAATCTAAGATACAAAAGGGATTGTTACACTCAATGCCTAAACAGAAAAGGTACTTCAATCAAATTCTTCCTCTACAATATGGCTCAACTAGGGAAAACAGCTATGAGACAAACAAATACAAACCCTACATATGTTCATGTTTTAATTTTCCCTTTTTGTAACTACATAGACAAATATAAAACCATGCTGCAAGGTATTGTTTTGATAACTTACAAGCAGCTAAGGTGCTTATAACTAACACTTCTTTAAATCTTATAAAAAAAGAAATAATTAGTTTAAAATACTTCTGCAGAGGTACGTAATGGGACTTTGAAAAATTGTTTTTGGCCTACTGTAATCTTCATGGCTGTAGGCGGCTCTGCTCGTGCACAAATCACATAGTCACACAGTTAATGAACTGTTTGCACCAATATCCATTTGTAGATGTAAAGACAGCTATATATATAAATACTCCAGTCATTGTTAAGACCCCCACACACACGGCCACATGATTTAGAGAAATGCTGAGCAGTACCTATGCATTCAGTTGTTTGGTGTTCTTTTGATATAAAGGTTTTAACCAAAACCTTAATACATTCAAAATGCAGATATTTTAATTATATAGGTAAGGAATTGTGCTAAATATATCCTTAAGGAAAAGATCTCATAGGCAGGCTCAGAAAGAGGTTGGGCTTATGTCACCCACGTACAGTACAGCAGCTCATTTCACATGTGCATATTCTATTTGTCAAGCAAACATCCAACTATAAACTTCACAGCCTGTCTCTCTACATGTTTATATTCGTCATTATATGATAGCATGCACTCACTTCAGTACATAGATAAAGAAACTAAGACTTTCATTGGAAATGGAATTTTAAAAACGTGCCTCAGTCCCAAATTTCAGGCCCCAGTATGACTGGTTGGCTCAGCCCAGTCACCTTGCTTCTCTCCCCTCTTCCTCTCCCACCTGAACTACCCTCACTGGTTATTGCACATCACCTAGGTTTTAGGAAGCCAATTTTATTACTAATCCACACTATTTCTATACGAGACAAAGGAAAAACAGTAGCTGCCATCTATCTGCATTTCACTAAATAAAACTCCAAAATAAAATACTGAAAATGAGCTGGAAGAAAATAAAGCTAGCAGTTTTTGTATCAGTTTTGGACCCATCTTGTAAAAAAGTTTATTAAAGAGTCTTAGAAACTGTTACTAAAAACAGTGTTATCATAAAATCTGGTAATGAAACAAAGTTGGAGATGTCATCAATGCAGAAACAGCTGAGAATATCACACAAAAAGAACCAAGTGTCCTTGAGAATTGCTGAAAAAGAAACCGGATGAAGTTCACTAGTGCAAGAAAGGCAAGGCTGTGGAACTGGAAACTCTAATGTAAGCATCTGCTAGAGTTGAAGGATCATGAAACAGAAAATAGGAGAGAATAAAAATGTTTGGGCACTATCCAAATAAGAATGAGATGTCCAGCTGCAACACTAGGCTACGTGAGTCAGGAAGATTTGGCTGGAAGACTCGGCAGACGTACAGAAGTACTAATGCTTTTCAGGTTGCCCTGCTGTATAAGTCATCATACATATTCAAGCAATAGTGCTGCAAAAGGAAACTAGATTCAAAGATGAGTTATCTGAATGATCAAGAAAAGAAACACCTTGGCACAAGCAAAGGTGACCAGACTCTCATTTTTACTCTAGCAAAACCGAAGATGAGAGTGAAAGGTGAAGTCCGATTTCAAAGGCAATCTAAAATCCCATCGGGGAAGCAAGCAGCACGGTTGGCTTTCCAGCAGGAGCAGCTCTGCGCGCACCTTCCTGTACAGTTGGGTTTCTCAAAACAGAACTCTTCTACGCCAGTTCCTGAGAGGTGCCTGCACTTGCAGATTGGGAACACAGAACTGCAGGCAGTTTTGTGCACTAGCTGCTCACACCATCCGACAAATGAAACCATTTCTATAGGATACCTGCAAAGCATGAACTTGGGAGATCTTATTTTTCTGCACCCTTCCTATTGTGTTGTTTTTATAACGTATTAAAGATCTGCACTACAATTGCCTCAACCCATCACGAGGGCTGCTTATTGTGCCCAAGAGCAGGATGGAGCCGCTTTGCTGGGGTGTTCATTAACCTTTTCAGGACTTGTAATAAGAAATCTCATCAAACAGCAGTGGTAGGGTGCAGTACGAAATGAGAACAGTTGTCATATACAGAAGATTTTAATACCTTGACTTTTCTTAAATTAGCTAGTTTTATTAAATTGAATGAGGTGAATCCCTTTTAATCAGCAGTAGCTCTATGAAACCGGAATTCTTCTGCATATATAACCAATATATCTGCAATGAGAGTTACGGACTATTTTGACGTTAATTCAAATTAAAAGTGTAGCATTTATTAAATTTATTCTTTTTAATTTTGTGCCAGATGAATTTGCATCCGTAAAGGAATTATACAAAACAATAATGAACAAGCCTAATTCGTCGCTTTAGCATTTACCATTCCTGAAGTACATAACACATTTAAAAATAAGTAGAGACTGAAATGGCAGACAATATGAGGAGTAATTTCCCTGAAATAATCATGAGTTACCTTACGGTATTATTTGAGAAAATGGCCTCTGTGAGAGCGGACAGGGTGCAGGGCAGTGCTTGGTAGGGCACTGTCCAAGGCCCACAAACCTAGAAAACTGCTCTCTGAAAAAAATCTGGTTATGGAAGCTCAAGAGTTAGCTCTTGGAGAGGGATGAGCGAACACAAATAGCTAATTATAGCAGTCTCCTGAAAGCTGGGACATCTGGGACCTAGTCCCTCTTCTAATGAATATTTAAATATTCCTTATGAAATGAAACAGCTTCAGGAGGAAGCGCCAAGGGGCCTCGGAGCGTGCTGCAGCCTGACACCTCCGAACCCCCGGGACGAGCGCGGCAGCTTTCCAAACCCCTGCGCCCAGCGAGCCCGGGGCACCGGCACCCAGGTCTGCCGTACCGCAGGGCTGGGTCACAACCGCCCGAGATTTCGTTTGTAAATCCTCATTTCGAACCCAGCCTCTTGCATTTATTTAAAAAGCTTAAAAATCAACGTGGTTTCCTTTGGTCTGAAATAATTATTTTGAGTACCTAAATCACAGAGGAGAAATCCTTTGGGGTGAAGCTGAATTAGGCATTTTACACGGCGCATTTATCGGTGATCTCCTCCAACATGAGCTCCGTGCACAGACCATCCCGAAAGGAGCGATTCTCCCAGGCCAGCGCGGGACGCTGGGCAGGCTGCCCATTGCACGAACCAAGAGGGACGGGATGTCTGTCTGTCCGTGCCCTCCCCTGAAGCGTGACCACTGTAACTAGCCCTTCCCTAAGTGCGGTTAATCTGAGCTGCTCTTCAAAAAAAAAAATATATATATATATATATATATATACTTCAAAATTTCACATTTTTCTTAATACTGAACTTTGCTTTTTCTCTTGGCTCACCTCCAGGGCTCGGTAATAACCTTTCCTACATTAGAAAACCATTCATGTTCACATCTTTTCACGGTTCATGTATTTTCAGTCTTGTCTTTTCTAGATTCAAGCAGTTCAGCTCCTTCAATTATCTGGCAGGTCGTGTTTTCCAAAGCTTTTTCTGCTTCTCTCCTCTTTCTTCCTCTATTTATTTTTCAAGATTGCGTTTGAAAGCAGGCAAACAACCCCATCATCCAGGCTTCACCACTGACCAAGATCTCTTGAGTATGACACCATCTAAAATGTTACAACTCCCTCTCTTTTTTTCCCCCCTCAAAACACATAAATGTTGAGAAACAGCTACCCTATAATCCATTATAATCTGATTTTTTTCTATCATTTGTCCAACTATTCCCTAGCACGCATGAGATTTTTTTCCTTCCTATAACACACTTATTTTCAGCCTAAACTATTTTAGATAATTTGTTTAGCTTTTAAAGCTTGTCTCATTTTTATTTCTTTTCCAAAGCACTTGTAGCTGCTTTTCACAAATCCTCTTATGAACTCTGCAGTACATCACTGCTGGGTGTGGGAGGACTGACAGAAGGCAAAGAGATTTAGGGCATGTATCTTGAGCTCTATCAATAATGACAAACTGCATACTTCAGCCATGATACAGTTGTCCTTTTTTCAAAGATTTTCTGTTCTGTCTGGTTTTTCCCTGTTTGACTTGAAGCTAGCACTGTTTTGGGGGCTGATGGTGGTGATATTGATTTCAAGGATACAGAATTTGGTCAAGGTTCGCACACAGCCCTCCACGGTGCTTGGCAGATGCAGGCAATACCCTCCTGCATCCAACTGCTCTGAAAGGAACTGTGCAAGCGCACATGAAATATTCAATGGTGACAATTTTTAAAGCATTCATCACTTGGTCTCGCACACTGACAATAGCCTTACTGCTCTCTGAAGCTGTCTAATATACCCTCAGCACACTGGGTAAAAATAACCATTTCACAGATTTCAGTACATATCAGCCGACAAAAACGCACAATTAGTGCTGTAGTTACATTGTTGTTTAGGTCTGAGAAATTTTTTATGTGGAGTAGTTAAGGTTTTAAGAGTGTTTTATGAAATATATCACACTTATTTACCGTTAGTTTCACATATTTTCTATCTCCTTTTACATCAAATCCTTATAACCTGTCTCAATGATAACAACCAGTTAATCATCACTAATTATTCAAGGGATTATTTCACATGCATAATTATAGTTTTTGGTTCACCAATTCCCTGTAAAACATTGGCCTATAAAAGCCCTGTTAATCTGACCTTGCTGTAAAATATGTTACTAAATGACTAAAGCTATTAGTGACGAGAACTAAGGGCCAACATGTGAAGGACAGAGCCAACTACTTCCACATGTAAATATCTCCATAACTCGATGACAGTTTATGTGAAACCAAGGTCAATTAACTGATTAAATCCTGATTCTTATCAGCAATTTTCCTGGGTAACTCAGTAATTTGGGGGCTGGTTGAACACCAACGTTCTGTAAACTTGTGGAATTTCACTGATTCAAAACAAAAGAGTTGAGGGAACATGTTATACATGGGAAATTGTACTGGAACAGGGTGAAGCCAGTGCTGACATTAACTCAAGATGCTCTGAACTGAGAGACGGTTCAAGAAGTCTGAGATACAGGAGGCTGTTTCAAAGTTAGGGAAGTAAGCAATAGGAAAATGTCCCTGTCCTATTGCAGACATAATACACGTCTATTAGGCATCGATGCCTTAAGGCCATCTGCTGCGTAAAAGTCTCCGTTCTATTTTGGGCTGCTTTGGTGGACGTGCTCTTATTCTGAGAGGAAGATGTAGCTGCTAAGCTAAGGCCTGAAAATGGAGCAACACAGTGGGATCTCAGCAGTCCTCGGATTTAAAGTCTATCCTGTGATCTTCATGCAAGTCAGCCAGGGCCAGATTTCAAAGGTCTGCAGACAGAAGGATGTTTTGTGGGCTTTTCAGCAGATACATAATTTACAGCAGTACAGAAAAGCATGGATCTCCTGGAAAGAGCCAGATATCCCTAACAAAGCACACCACCTGAAGGAAGGAGATATTTTTGAAATGTTACCACAGAATTACTACATGATCCCTTAAAATCCTCCCTCCAGGTCAAGATTAATCCATATGCACAGAATCCTACACCTTGGCTTCCCACAGCGTTATATTTGTATATCTGTTTAAAGACATTGACCATCAACGCGATAACATTCCCATAAAAATCCAGTTCTTAAAAATATTCACCAAAACGTCAATACACAGGACAGGTAGGGAGCGAGGCCCTGTGAAGAGCCACAGGGATGTGCAGGGGATGGAGCACGTGGCGAAGGAGAGGCTGAGAGCCGTGTTTGCTCAGCCAGAGAAGCGATGGCAACGGGAGACCTTATGGCCACCTCCAACTACTGAGTGGGACAGCACAGAGGGGAGGGAGCCAGACTCTCTTTAGAGGGACACAGGGACGTGACAAGAGGCAACAACCCCAAGATGGAACTTGGGAAAGTCTGAGCAGATAAAAGAAATAAATCTTCTCACCCTGAAGGTGGTCAGATTCTTGGATCTGGTGGCCCAGAAATGTTGTGGACTTGCTATGCCTGGAGTTGCCCAAACTCAATTGTACAAGGTGGAGAGCTCAGGACCGCTGCACTGCTTCACCGGTCTACTGAAAAGCAGCAGACCTTCCCATCACAAAGGCTGCTGTTTTGGTAACTCACCTGCATGCACTACTAATAAAATTCTTGCTCATGGTAAGTTCCAGGAGAGCTACCAAGCTGGTAACAAGTATTTATTGATAGTTTTCTAAATTTGGCTCCTGAAATGTAGCAACAGTTGTTAATAATGCTTTCCCAAACCTACAGCAGCTGCTCACTTCATGTGTTTTCAACAATGCAATTACTAATTCTCTGCAATCAGGAACACATAAAAAGAGCTACCCTAGGTCAGCACACAGAGCGAATATATATTCTGCTGTTTATTAGGATTCAGACTTTGATGTTGATTTAAACATTAAGATGAGAAAAGCATTCTGAAAGAAAGAAAATTACAGTAAGGAAAGGAGGCAACCTAACGTCTGGAATGCAGCTCTAATCCAGAACTCCCAAATGAATCAAAACAGCATAAAAGACCAGATAACCTCAGGAAGCTGTAAAGCAGCATGAGGGGAAGGATTGTTTACACTGGTATTGTTTGTGATCGTTTTGATTTTACATGCAATTCTGTTACTTCAAATATAGAGCCTCCAGGCAAAGAAAAAACAACATTCCTCAAAGCTTCCTTTCCTCCCCTTGTTCTCCCACTGAAAAGACAACAAACTTTTTTGACTACTTCCCCCACTGAACAAATACTGTGTAGTGTTCGGCAACCTCAGAAATAAAATGAAAGACAAAGGTGAAATGTTTTCCTTTCAACGCATTTGAGCTGCGTGGAAGGTGTCAGTGTTCCCCAGCACGGCGCCCCGCACGCCGGCACCCACCGCGCGCGCCCGCCGCCCCCTCGGCTCCCGGCCCTGCTGCCTCCTGGCGCTCCCCACCAGCTCCTGCTCCTCCCGAAAACTGAGAAAGAGCCGGGATTCAAAGCGAGCTCATGTGCAGAGGGAAACAGCTCAGTGCTGCCTTCACTGCTCCTACATGAAACACTGCAACTTTTCAGCTCAGTTGAAAAAATTGCAAGTGGAAGCACTTCAACGCAGATCAAACTGTTTCTTAAATAAATGTTTCAAATAGAATTTAAAAATGCTAAATGATGCAAAGCCTGTCTTCGGTGACAGCTGAAGGGATAAGGCTAAAACAACAAGGCTTTCTTCTAATTTAATTTAAAGTAGAAGAGCACTGTACACTTTCAGTGGCTTAGGGCTGCTGCGGTACAACAGAGAGGTCACAAAACAATTTCTCTACAATTGCCTATGAACCCCGCTGAGGAGAGGACACCCACCGCATGGANTGGAAGCACTTCAACGCAGATCAAACTGTTTCTTAAATAAATGTTTCAAATAGAATTTAAAAATGCTAAATGATGCAAAGCCTGTCTTCGGTGACAGCTGAAGGGATAAGGCTAAAACAACAAGGCTTTCTTCTAATTTAATTTAAAGTAGAAGAGCACTGTACACTTTCAGTGGCTTAGGGCTGCTGCGGTACAACAGAGAGGTCACAAAACAACAGCGACAGTCT
The DNA here is from genome assembly GCA_013389825.1 of Crypturellus undulatus. Classification (NCBI taxonomy): domain Eukaryota; kingdom Metazoa; phylum Chordata; class Aves; order Tinamiformes; family Tinamidae; genus Crypturellus; species Crypturellus undulatus. The sequence goes on along the minus strand of VWPW01011273.1, from coordinate 105,221 downwards.
CTACAATTGCCTATGAACCTCGCTGAGGAGAGGACACCCGCCGCATGGAGGGCTGCACGATGCTGCCCGGTACTGCCGTGCGGAGCATCCCACCCCAACACTCCTCCTTGCAACCGCTACCTCAAACGCGTGCGGGCTGCACGCGCTGCGCAAGCCCCTGCCCACAGCCGAGCCCGAGCTGATCGTGGAGACAGTCACAAATATTAACCTTGTAGTCACAAGGCACTTGAGTTATTCATATTGCAATATAAGTAAGTTTATTAGAGCTTTTGCACATCTTCAATTTTGATAACATTATTATAACTAGATAGTAAGCTTGTAAGCAGAGCAGTAAATAGCAGTTTGAGACACAAAGGGGAAAATACACTAACTCATGCACTCCAGGTGCTTTTCCAAAAATTGGAAGACTTGAAAACTGAGAAGCAAATGAAGGAAAGACGTGACCCTGCGCGCTGCGATGTGCTGGGGCCAGCAGCGCCCGCAGCCCCGCGGCACCTCGGGAGCGGGAGCTCCAGCAGAAAACGCCGCGAGCTGCAGGGCAGGAAAAGGCCCCGTTTCCCCCATGGGTCCTCAAGGCCGCTCACACTCCCGTCCCATCGCCCTTGCAGTTATTTTGTGCAGCGACATACAGATAAGAGGCTCCTCTCATTCCACCCATGAATGAGCAGAGCACATTTGAGCACTGTCACATTAAATACTGCTCTCTGGAAATCAAACAAAATGATTATTTTATCACCATTTGGATTTGTTGTGTATAGTTGTGTTTTAGGGAAGATTAGAATTTAGTTCTCTATTTTTAATGAGCTGGATGTATTTTGAAAAAAAGAAGACATTTATACTACAGTAATAACGGATAATCTTAATGCTGATATTTAGCTGTATAGCAGACGGGGAAGAGCGTTCGTAAGTAAATTAAGCTTTATTACTTTTTCTTTGTGTTTGCTTAAAGCATATTTGTGAATTCATAAAAGTAATTCCTCTGGCTAAATGCACTTTTTAATTAGCTGATGCTCAGTGATACAGAGAAATGTAATATCTGTGACAAGGCTGGTATCCAATTGCTCACGTAACCCGGCACCGGCGGAGCTGCCAGGGAATACGTCCGCCCGCCCGCAGGCCAAGGCTGCTCCGCAGGACAGCGTTACGGCAAGCAGGCCCTTCACTCACAACAGGCTGACTTGCACTTAACTTCTTGTAGTTAAACCATAGAGGTGTCTGGGCCAACCAAGCTTAAAAGTCTGGTAAGGTACAACAGCAGCTTGATCTGAATGTAGAAATTATTCTTTTTCTGATCAACTAGCTACTCTTCTAATGTGAGCACAACCTCAGACAAGGTCAAATTATACAGTGAAAGCTTTTGTGAACTGCTGTGTAAGACTTTCACGTCGAATTTGGAGAGATTTCTTAGTGTGTGTGTTCTGCTAAATGGTTATTTGCTTTGTATTGACAACCTTCTGCAGCTTCGGAATGGAAACCTTAAGAATGCTCATGACCTAAATGCTACAAGACTGAAAACAGCTGGAACTGTGCAGTACTAATTATTTTCACAACTCTGAGTATTTATTTGCTTAGAGAGTAAGTACAGGAGCAGAGCTGTTCACAACCCTGGCCATCCTGATGGAGCTGCTCTGAAAATTCAAAGACTCACATGCAACACAAGAATTTTTACTTCAAGGGAGTTTCCTTTTGCCCTTCAGGGGAGTTTCCTTTTAAGACAAAGGACTAGAAATTATAGAACAAGCTGACCTTTTCTCATGGAATTTCTTTTAGTCATTACTTCATCTTCTGTTTTTAAAGCCATTCAGATTGCTAGCCACTTTTTGTATACATACAGTAGAACCGCAAGCTGAAGACTAATTCAAAATTAAAGAAGCCTCTATAGAAGTAAGTAGTTATCTCAAAAGAATTATTTCATGGAAAGGTAATAAATCTATTCGGTAAGTAAGCAGAGAAGGAAAATAAATGAGCCATGAGCACATGAAGCAGTAAAAATACCAGCAAAACTACAATCTAAGGTAACAAAATAACTAATCAGTGCATGAGAAAAAAAAAACCCACTGACTTCTAGAAGAGTGGCAGCCGTATAAAGAACATTTAGGTTCCATACACAGAGATACACTGTGAAGGAGATGTGTAAAAAGTCCAAATTCCCAACTCCCTGTGCTAGGTTACCAAACAGTATTTGGTATTTGCTGCTCTGCACTTCTACTTTCGCAGACTGGATTCTCTGCGTAGTAAACACAGGGACAACCGACTGCACAACCTCTGCACGCGCTTGGCACAGGGAGAGTGCGGGCGGCAGCGCGCCGCGGACGCAGCCCTGCGGGGGAACCGGACCCTCATCCACAGCACGGCCGACTCCAGGGAAAGCCCCGAGCAGGATCCGCAGCGCCAGGGGCGACCAGCAGGAACTGCCGGGAGGGCAGTGGAAGGCTGAAGACAAGCATCAGTGTTGACCAAATTTCATGCTGATGATTAGTTTAAATCAAGTCCCAATTTCTGTTCTTTAAATTGTGCTTTAAATGCAATGAGGTGAACAAGACCCATGCATGGAAGCAATCTAGACTGCTGACCTGCTTTTGGATAGAAAGTTATATTGAGTTATACCTCCTGAAAGCCAGCGAATGTTTGTGATCTGGACGATGCACAGAAATTCCAGTTAATAATGTCTGTAGTGGAAATATTTCTCAGAAATGCATTCAGTTTGTCTCAGAATGAAAGCTCTTCCTTTTCCCATTTTATAGAAGACTTACTATATGAACTGAGAGATTTCCTATGAAAAAAATCAGAGCCATTGCATATTTTGGCAATAGACCAAGGTCACTGAAAAGCTAAACAATGTGATGGCTACAAAACTAAGGTAGGTCTCCTNCAATGTGATGGCTACAAAACTAAGGTAGCTCTCCTGAAAAACAACACAAAACAGAAAACCCCAGTATTTTTTACTTTCAGCCAGGAAAGCCACAAGANAAGAAAAAAAACAAAACAAAACAGAAAACCCCAGTATTTTTCACTTTCAGCCAGGAAAGCCACAAGGAATTTCCTTATTCCAATACATGCAGTATGGCAAGATAGAGAGCAAAACACTGAAACTCAAGATGGACAAACGTGACCCTGAAATAAGGCACCCTTATCCTTATATTAAGGATAATATATCTGTGGAATACACTGCCCGTATATATATGCATATATATAGAAATATTTTTTCTTCACTAGAGACCTCCAAATCAGAATTAGATGCTCATGGGGAGAATCAACTCAATAATTTAAGTGTGAATAAAATAAAATACAAAGGTACTCAGGGTAAAATACAACTGCCTGTGATACACAGAGAGCTAGATTAGATTATCTAATAATGCTATTGGGCCTCCCACTGTGAAAGGTGATGCTTAAATCAACAGGAGTAACATCTCTTTTTGAGCTCACACAGCTCGCACAACACGTTAGACCACTGCACTCTGGCAAAAATGAGTTTTCTGAATTTTGAGTAACACCACTGATACACACAGAGCTTTATCTTCTACATTAAATACAACAAAAGGACAAATTTATTTAAGGTAGAGCTGTTCTGATCCCAGAGACCCCTTTGCCACATGAGCCAGAACCAGAAAAAACACACACTATTGATAGATCGGTGCCTAAAAATCAAATAAATATTTAACATTGACTGTCTGTATTCTGTGACACATGATGAAAAGACTTCAAATGCTTCCTTCTCAGCATCATTTCTTTAGTTAAGAAGATCTCACACACAAATTAACTATCTGCCAAAGCTTTTAATGCTGTAAAAAAGCCATTTGATTTTATATCTCTTTGGTGTCTCAAGACAGTTTCATTTCTTTATTTGTCTGAGACCGTGGGTTGGGGATTTTTAGTGGTGGAGATGGTTTAATTTTTTTTTTTTTTTTGGAAAAACATGTGTTGAAAATGCTGCATGTTTGCCATTGATGAAGTATCCTCCCTATTTCATTAAAAATTAAATAAAGACCCAAGGGGCTGAAGGAAAATGGATTTTTCATTTTTCTCCGTTTTACTCTTGAGAATGATTTATGAAGTACAAGTGCATTCATAAACTAGATACCATACCCTGGAGAAAATAAACTAGATATTATTCAATTGTTAGTGGTTCATATTATAAATGGCCACCACCAATTTTACATTGTTTGCTGAAATCATTTTTAACCACATAACTCTCCTCAAACCATGAAAAATTGGATTGAAAAATGCTCCATTTATCACACCGATCAAAATTTAGACTCAAACGCCTCTCTTCCCCGGCTAAACCCCAAATTATATTGTCATGTTTTATTCCATTCGTTAGAAGTTACGCACGTACTGAAAGAACACGCCGTAACATAAGCTGGGCGTTTCCCTGGTCGCCAGACGTGGGAATTGCGGATCAAGTGGCAGGCTTTGGCACAAGCTCTCCCAGGGTGTCCAAGGTTCGGGAGTCCCAACAGCGTTACAGAGTGACCTGTGGAGCACCAGGGAAGAAAATGGGAAGGTAAAGGTGAAGATGCTGACCCTAATGTAGACCCAACAAGTGGCAGGGTAGCCTGGAGCTCCAGCAAGGCCAGCGCTGCCCCTTTGGCATGAGCTGACCAAGCTGCAAGCACAAACCTTCTCCAGGGCTTTGGAGCATGTGAGAAAGGGCCTCGGCCCCTACACACCGCCCACTTTCAGAGATGAGCTGCACGTGAATTCTTATGATCCATCCCCAAAAGACACTAACGCCCTGGACACCAGCACCTCCTCGCTGTAGGACTTGGGGATTTAGCGGGCGCTCAGGCTCACAGCACCTCTCGGCAGCTCTGCCATGTGCGGGGAGCAAGTGCTCCCTGGACGCAGAGGTCTAAGGACACCCAACGTGTCACGCCGGGAGGTGGCCCCAGGCATGGCAATGCCGCCGACGTTTCTTCCCGTTAACGAGACGAGTCCGTGGAGCAGCCAGCAGCCCTGAGCCGCAGAGCCTGCGCAAGCGGGACTGCTCGGCACTAATAGACTGCAAGAAGGTAAATGATGACTGCTTAGCGTTCTGAAAGTGCTCTCTCAACCACAGAAGGCCCTAATGGCACAGTTACACGTTGAAAAATCATACGCGCATTTCACAAATGCAAAATGGTGGGAATGACTCATGGAGTGGCTTCCAAAGACCTCCCTTCCTTCTCCACAGCACCAACATGCAAGAAGCAGGTACGGAAAATGCTTCTGGCTTCTCAAACATGATAGCTTTGGTTTAGGGCATCTCCAGTCAGCCTCTAAACACTTACAAAAAAGCAATCTCAAAAGCAGCACTAGATTCCGCCCCACACTGTAGGAAACGCAGCGGATCCGGGCAGGATGCGAGGCCACACGCAGCCCGCTTGTGTCTCCTTCTCGCAGCAGGCGAGCGCAGCCCTCGGGCACGTGGAGACACCCAGGCTGCTGCTCTGCTGCGAGGACAAAGCCACCCCTGCCACCCAGCAGGACACAGCGACGGCCGAATAACCCAGGCTCCCAACGGGAGGAGCGCAAGCGCCGCACGGGCTGCTCCAGCGGCCGCGCGCGCTGCACTACAACACGGGTTGTTCTAAGGGGACAGGCCTAGTATTTATAATGCTCATTAACTGTGAACGCCCACAGCAATTAGCAGCAAATGCTGTGTTCTGCTCTCTGTACGTGCTATAATGGTGTATTACTAAATAACACCATACATAAATGATATTTCACAGCCCTTTGTTTCACCTAACGTCAGAAGTCTTGGCTGCAGCTTATTTTCTAAAACAAGAGGACAAACGGGCAATCACGGTACTATTATGTGTCAGGGTGAAGGAAAGGGTGACTTTTATCCAAAGGAGCATACTGGGGCTAACCACAATGGTGACAAATACATTCTTTTGGAAAACATGAGGGTATTCAGAACTGAATGCATTTTTTCTTCTCTCTTTTAACCTATATTTGCCTTCCAATCTATGTTTTCAATAGTTTTCCACTGAACTGGCATGTTCAGGGGTGCATCTTCGACAAACATTTCAGGAGTGATCTTTTAGGTAGTTGGCACATACTGTAGCTTATCAGCCTGTGCTCGATAAAAACTGTGCTCGATGACTCCAGAAAGGCTTCATTACAGAGGAGGATACAAACCTCGCACAGAAGAGCATCTCCTTCAACGGGCAGGCAGTGCAACACAGAGGGTCTGCTGCGACCCCCGTGCCAGCGATCACAGGACCTTCAGCCATGGATTCCTTAAAAATCCACCCTACCAAAGCACCCATGCTTAGCTTTATTCAAAGCATTTTTTGACAGATTTTCTCCAAAATCTTTTAGAGTGACGCTGGGGGATAAAAGGCAAAAAAACCCACAATAATCTAGGAATTAAGAGTTTTGCTCAGTCATTCCCAGTTAAAACTCTATTTTCCAACAGAGAGGCCGAAGAGGCCGCAAGTGGCAGCCACAGCCTCCTCTCTCCCGGCGGATGCAGCCCTCTTTTCCGCTAGCGCTGCCGAAGCGCTGGCTTCCAGCCTGCCTTCTGCTACAGTTACACCACTGCACTGCACAGATTTATATAAGCCAAACTACACATAAAAGAAAACAAAACCAACACAAGAAAACCAATAAATCCCATTAGTTGTGTAACTCAAAATATAATTGCACAATGGCTATTAAAATATTTCACACCTCTTCGGTGAGAGATAGCATCTAATATATCACTGCCTGCTTGCCTCTGGATTTGCAGCCAGCCAACAGAGCTGCGAGGGATGTGGTTTAATTACCCTATAACTTCATTAGCTTACTCAGAAACTACAGAGCAGTGGATTATACATGGCAGAGCAGCAGCTACCTCGCTTCCACTGCTCTCACATCAGCATTGAAAGCTTTAAACAGTGTTTTTTTTTTTTTTTTTTTTTTTTTTTTAATTAAGGATAACTACCTCAGGATAACTGGCTCTTTGATGCCCAAGAGTTGGAAATGAAGGTCAATCTTCGTCCTTTCCAGCATCCTTATTGTGGCCACAGCCTGATAAAGACACCTCGGTGTTGGCAGCTCCAGCTCTCCTGCCTATAGACGACCATCAGGCCCTGCCATGCACCCTGGGCTCTAGAGGACATCTCTTCTTCTCAGAAATCCCCAAATACTCTCCCTGCCAGCCAAAACTTATCTATCACATAGCAGAACCTTTTCACAAATAGCTTATTATCCAGCAAGCCAGGACAGGGAGTCAGTAACAGAGTAGGTGAACACGGATGGGGGATTAGAAGTGCCTCTGAAAAACAGCAACAGAACAGAGTAAATCAAAAGCTGAAGGAGTAGTTTGGAAGTAGCATGGGAAAAGAGGCAAAGCTCAAAGGTGAAAACATAATTGGGGAAAATATACAAAGGGTAAGCAGGGTAGATTAAACCAGCTAAGAGATAAAGGCAAGATATATCACGACTTGGGGAGATACTTTGACTGCTGGATCCTGATGCAGTTACATTCTGTGATGCTTCAGAAAAACAGAGAGAAAAACTAATATGCTAGGGTTGTAGGAATGGAAGACTTCTCTCATCAGATCTCCCCAAAACAATTGCCAAGCAAGGTGAAGGCCAGGGGAAGAATAAAGAAAAGACAGAATTTAGCTCTACTATAAGAAGAAATGAAAAGAAGGAAAGAAAAGAAACAACAGGAAATCAAGGAAAAGGTAATTAAAAGTTCAGAGAAAACATTACCAGAAGCCCAGTTACGGGACCATATTTTTACTTGTTTACCATCTCTTTGTCCCCCGCCAACTCATTCTTTCACGTTAGTTTTAAGGAATCCAGTCAGAAGTCTCCAAAGGTTAGAAAAGCGGCATTACTGGCATGAAATAAACAACAACTTTTTGGAGTATTTCTCAGCAAAATTTTCCTTATATGTCAGCAATCATCTACCTGCATTAAAATACATCATCAATATCTATCTGATGTTATATTACATCTCATCTGCCTTCCCACTTGTTCCAGACAGAATCCTTTTTGCACACAAAAAGCCACTGTGCCAATAAAGGAAGTTTTATCTCCACGCGCTCCCTCTCCCTCCTCCACTTCATTTGTAAGAGCGAGAGGTTTTGTGCTGCACTCTGCAAATACACACGCTATTGTACAAAATTGATACTTTAGCCCTTTCAGCATTCTCTTTAGTATAACGCAAGTCTAGTGTCTCTGCAGATACATTATGAAATGATTGATTCTGCAGGAGCATTCCTTTGTACTTTTGAGTGTTTTAATGATACAAAAATAAATTGAGTTTGGAACTTTCCATCCTTTTTCTCTCTTTTCTCTCTGTGGGGAACATGCAATTTATTTATTTATTTTGAAGCAATCACACTTCAACCATTAGTGTTCCCACTGCAATCGCAAAGCATCACCCTAAATGCACCAGCATCCCTTTGGCAGGCGTATAAGAGCACCTACTCACTACTGTAATGGAGAAAGTTAGTGATTATATATACTGAAGTGATTGAACCAACAACTACCCTAATGGAGGGAAAGGCCCTTGATTAATAACAAGTGCCACTAAGAGAACAGATTGTTTTATGAGGAATGAATCACACAGAAAAGCAGGAATACAGTAATACAGCACGTCCTTGTCCGTTGGCTGAGAGTTGGTAAGTGAAAATATAAATACAAACGCCTGAAGATCTGTAGCTGTTCTGCTACGTGGATTTTAAAATAGGTTTCTCTCCTCCTCTCCTCCACCTCTGATATATCCACAGATGTATCAGAATGTAATATTACACGGCTGTATGTTCCTGGAAGTCTCTTCCAAATTAACTACACGTCTGCTCCTCAGGGTTCACATTTAACGCACGTGGCGCTTCAGAGGATGTCGGGTGCTCCATCATCAATACTTCATTTGTATGGCAAGCCAGCACACCGTTTCTCTAAACGCTGGGTGTTTACGTGCTCATATGCAGTCGGTTACACGCACACAGACACCCCACAAACGCCGTGCAGGCACCTTCGCAATTCGGCAGCTCACTGTATGCACAACTGCGTCCTGAACTCCGCAGCCCAGGGCGAGCGCAGAGTGGCTGCCCTCTCCGTCCAGCCTGGTCCCTGCGTCAGCAGTGCAGAAGGGCTCAGTCCTCCACAAGCGAAGACCTGAGGCAAAACCACTTGGCTGCCAGAAGGGGCTTCAGACCACGGTCCTGTGAGGACAACGTTGCTGGATGCCGCGGCAGGCCCGGCCACTGGGTGCTGCACGGTGGCTATCGGGCTCCAGCCCACGGCACGTTTCTCCCAAGGGCAGATTTCTGCCCGACAGCGAGGTCACAAGTCTGGCTGGTGCCATCGGAAGGGCATTTTGACAATAGGTGTTCCTGGTATCACAGAAAAGCATAGCTTTCCTCTTAGAAACCCTTCCCTAACAAGTAACAGCTTGACCACATGTGTAATGGTCATTATATAAACACAGTCGCCTTTCTCAGAGCTTCCTTGGGAACAGCCTACCAGCCTGTGCGACACATCTCTGACCATCTCCAAGTAAAGCTCTGTCATCCTGGAGATACAGATGCGACCAATCTAATACATTAATACATTTAGTGCTAGCCCATGCTTTAGCAAACAAATATGCAAACCCAACGCTTAGATTTTGCACCGAATTTCAAATACTCTGCGGTAGCTCCCTGGTGACACCAGGCTGAGCTAGGACTGAGCTGATGGGAGGGATTTCTCCCTTCAGCCCCACTAAAGACAACCACAAACCTCCACACCTTATCCTGAGGACGCTCTGAAAAAGTAAACTCAGCGCCTTAGGAAGCAGCCCACGTCAACTTTTGCATAACACACTTTGAGCCATTTTAATCTATTTCACTATACTGTACTCAAGTTTCTCCTAAAAAAAGTAGTTAAACCATAAATTTTTGTGCTTTTATGCAAAAAGTTGGCTGTCTCTGATTTACTTTGTATGCTTTTTTTGCATGTTCTCCAGGGAGAACAGTACTGCAACAAAGAACAATATTTTGAATAAATTCTTAGTTATGTGTCTAAAGGCAGCTATTCTTGTTCATATAAGCACTCAAAAGAGGCAGAAGTTTCTCTTACTCTTTGGAATATTAAGTCAGCACGTTATACATCCTGCTCGTTCAGAGTTACGAGCTACGCTGGTTTTTTTCCACTGCTGAAAACAAACTCCTTTAATACTTCACTTCACGGTAAACTCCATATATCAGAGCACATTCATTACCAATGCTACGCCAGATAGCACGAGACATGAGCAGAGGTCTCTTCACGTGTTAATAAACACACCGGGGTGCAGGGATGTGAGAAGTGGGGGCCAGCAGCATGTGCGGGGACCCGGCGCCCTCCAAAACGTCCCCTCCGGAGCTGGGACCAGGACGCGCACAGGGCAGAAGGGGACTCACAGGCAAGACTGGTTTTAGCCTCTCTGTGTAAGCTGGTAGAATTTGTTGCTTAGACAAGTGCATTTTTTATTAGTCTGAAACACCTATAAACATCCTTCATTTTTATTTCCGAGTCAGGCAATGCCGACTTTTGCAATAAAGCAAACTGCTGGAGGCTCGGCTCTCAGAGCGGTATGGTTTGATGATGAATTCATTAACGAAACCACAGCCAAAATCTTCTTAAATAGGAAGGTGCCTGAACAGGAGGAGTGTATTGGAAACAGGAGATTGTCCCCTCGATGAGCTGGGCAGAAGCGATGATTTTTAATACTGCTGAAACAGCTCTAACTTCTGAACAATACAAGATTACAGAAAATGTGACCCCAAATGGTTATTGTTCAGCCATATGCAGCACAGAAAAATCAGTGCATAAATGAATCATTTATTATTACTCCATAAAAACGTTCATATTTTTATATAGACAAACATCTCAGTTTTTTCAGAAAGAGAAAGTGGGTCAATTTAGAGAACAACCGCAGAACACTGAGAAATCCCAGCGGCGCTGGTATTCCCACATTATTTTTGGAAGCACTGTGCTGGCTAAAGTTTGAGAACAGCTTAAAACAGGGAAATCAAAACTGCACACAAAATGACACGACCACCAGCAAAAGACAGTTGGGCATCCTACTGTAAAACAATTTGCTGTCAATTCTTGTTGGAACCCGAGAAAGATTTCCAAGTCAGAACAAAAAAGTTTCCAAAGAACACCTATAGATTAACTTTATTATTATTATTATTCTGCAGAAAGTTTTGTCTTATGAAGATGTTGAATTAATTTAGTAAGACAATATATGTTACAAGCCAGCAGAACCAACTCCAAAACCATTTCCCTGTTTTACCACCGCTTGCTTGCATCCCTTCCTGGGCACCACAGAAGCTGGGGCAGCCACCACTAAACAGGGCAGCACCAGCAGCAGGCACCGAGGAACAAAATCGCCCGTGCTGCTGCAGAGCCCAGCTCTGCACATGGCCATGATCAACTCCTTCCATTACTTCTGTACTTTTAAAGGGCTTGGTTTTACTCCATTAAATATGTTTAAATAAAAACATCATATCTGGGATGATTAGTTGGTGCATATTTAGTCTTTCTCAGGGGAACGAACAGATCTGCTTTCTTAAGAACTACAGACGAAGCCTCCTCAGCACTGACACCACCGAGACAGTGTTTGCCTCCTGAGAACCTCAACATGCTGCTCCATGACAAGGAGGCTAGCAGCCTGAGAAACCCACCCAGTGAAAACAAGGACTAACATGAAAACTAGGAAATAAGGCAGTCCTCCCTACTGATTATTACTGCTCCAGGAACACCATTTCCAGCTTCCAGAGCAGCGATGCCAGGTTATACATGCAGAAAACAGGCAGCGATGGAGCAGTGGGGAACGCGGTTCCCGACGCGGGGCTTTGCCTCCCCAGGGCGCTTGCACGGTCGGGCCCTGCATCTGCCTGCGTGTCCTCAAAGCACAACGATTCTGCTAAGCTCACAAGCCATTCCATTGATTTTAGCAGCGTGACTCTCAAATCTAAGCACATACTTTAAGTATTTTGATGCATAGAGGCCTTTAGTGTCTATCTCAATAGGGTTATATGTGTAATTCCTTGTTCATAGCTACTCCTGATCTTGGCCTGAAGCTTTATATTTCACAAATACCTCTACATTTTACTTTGAAAACAAGGTAATGGGCTTCCTTTCCTAAATGCTAGTTCAAAATGGAGCTTTCTGCTGCAGCCATAAAACAGACCAGCGGGCTCAACAGAACAGACGTAGGGAATGGGAAAAATCCATATTGATGACACTGTATTATTAATAAATTACCTACCGTGAACTTTCCATGAATTATTAAAGCAAATAAATCCTATTTTAAAGTAATACAGATACTAGATAATTTATAAATATGATTGAATTATAATTCAATCTTTTCCCCTGATGTCTGTCCATATTTCCATTTCCAAATGATTTTAAAATGACCATGCAATATTTTTGGCAGAGCTGTTTACATATGAATGTGAATACTGCTCCCTTGGTGCACGGCCAAGCCTGCTCTGCAGCCCCGTGTGAGCACAGCTGCTTCCTAGCGGCTGCGCCCTGGGGTGGGGGAGCAGAGCCACGCGTGACCCTGCCAGGACACGAGGATGATCAGGGGCCTGGAACATCTGCCCTATGAGGAGAGGCTGAGGGAGCTGGGTCTGTTTAGCCTGGAGAGAGGAGGCTGAAAAGGGACCTCATCAGTGTATATAAATACCTTAAGGGACTTAAGGGAAGGAGTGAGGAGGATGGGGCCGGCCTCTTTTCACTGGTGGTCACTGACAGAACCAGAGGAAATGGCCACAAATTGAAGCATCAAAAGTTCCACGGGAACTTAAGGAAGAACTTCTTGATGGTGAGGGTGACAGAGCACTGGAACAGGCAGCCCAGAGAGGTTGTGGAGTCTCCTTCTCTGGAGATCTTCAAGACCCGCTTGGATGCAGTCCTGTGCCACATGCTCTAGGTGGCCCTGCGTGTGCAGGGGGGCTGGACTAGATGACCTCTAGAGGTCCCTTCCAACCTGAGGCATTCTGTGATTCTATTCTATGATTCTATGACACCCACGTCCCTGTCCTTATCCTGGACTGCGAATGCACAAAGGTGCTTCAAAGAGACAGCGAGCAGAAAGGCAGGTAAAAGGCAAGTGCATGTGCCAGTCGCTCAAAAACAGCTATTACTGACATGCAACCATTCTTTCCCCCCATAAGTCCACTTCTCTAACAGTTTATTTAACCATAATTGTAGCCCCTAATTCTTTTTTGAGACTAAGAAACAAGCCACACTGTTAGAAGTCACTAATGAAACCACCAAAATAGCCAGCATTACTATCATGATACAAAATTCTTGCTTTCTGTAGAAAATAAAATGTAAAATCTTCTTTAGCGAAGGAATAGAAAATGAAGGGACAAGCTCTCTAGGCTTGTGAGCCTACAGGGAGCTTAATGGAAAATATTGTGCGTTGGAATGATCTATTTTTATTTCAGCAAACGCAATTTCTCTCTTCTGCCTGCTGTGTTTCAGATACAAATCAAAATAAATCTCCAGTAATTAAATTAAGAGCTTAAACATGCTGTTTCAGTTTGTTTTCATGAAAAGATTTTTTTCATACTCCACACTTCCTTATATTTTTATAGCCAAATTTATCATTCATGCATATCCCAAAGGATGATACCACCAAGACTGCGTTACTTGACTACTCTTCACACTTTCCCACCCACCTAAGTCCTGACCCGCGACACCTATCCTATTAAGCAGTAAGCTCCTTCAGTTCAAAAGAAAAATTATTGCGAGATTAGCACAACTGTAGTTTTAAGATTTGGAAGAATGCCTACCAGAGATTACGATGAGATCAGCCTACTTAAACAGAGTTTTATCTCAGTCTCTGGAGGCAAAACTTCAGCGTATTAATCCACCTGAAAGCTGCACAATGATTGCTATCCAAGAAAATCTCCAAAGAATGTTTCTGGGAAGAGATGGAAAAAGAGTAGAGGTTCCTGCAATCGAAGAAATGTGCTCAGAATATTAATTCTAATGCTATCCTTTTTCCTCAGCTGCTAAGTAAATTGAATTAACTTTAAAGGGTATTTTGCATAGACTTAGTGTGAAGCTCGACAGCGGCGTGACCACCACGTGGGCTCAGGCACGCATGCAAACACACTGCAAATTTTGGCATAAGATCTTGGAACTTTGGTCTTGCTACAGGCCTGCAGGATGGTATCACCTGGATAACAGACACCTCTGGGCGCCTGACCCTAAACCGATGCGAGTTCCTCTCAGGGCTGGCTATTCCCAGCCTTGCTGGTCACCGAAAGCTTGGGAGAAGGACAACACGGTGCCGACTTCCTTCTGAGCAAAGCAGCAAAGCTTCAACCCCGGGGTTTGAGTTTTCTGGCGAAGGGCTCTTTAGTGCTCTGGACTTGCCCTGCTCACAAAAACAGTTATGGTCCAAAGATATAAGAACAGAATAGGATCACTTTTGTGGAGATGTAAGTAAAATGTGTCAGGTAGAAGATATCACTTATTTTATCGTTTATTGACTATCTGATGCTAGCAAAATACATCACAGTATACTTATGTGATCCTTCTAAGGCCAGTAAGAGCATGTACTACTATATTTATAGACACAGAGTGATCAGCTTTATCTACTCCAAAAGATGCTTTATCTGTAAAACTATGGCCTACAGGCATGAAAACAAACATACATTCATACTATAAGTACTTCTGGTCTTTGGTCAGCACCGATATCTGTTCACTTATTCATTTCATCTTTGTTATTACTGATTCATAAATTTATAAAACATGTTGGAAGAAGTGAGAAGCAACTCTACCACGTATATGCTATAGCAAACACACTCATATAGATGATTAAGTTATATTAATACATCAATGATTTCTAAAATGAGACTTTAAAGATCAGAAAATAATTTGAATAGCAAAAAGATACATTTATCTTAAAGGACAGGAGTCCGGAACATTGCAAGAAACTGTCTCCATGGTGAATTGCTGAGAAATTGCACTGCTGGAATTCTGTAGCAACTTCTAGTTTTATGTTTTATGTACATAATTAGAGAAATAATGACATTTTACTGCTTGGTAGTTCAAGTTATCTCTAAGAAAGGTTTTAATTCTGTCTTAAGAAAAAGCATTTTGCTGCATAAGGGCAGCATTTGAGATCCTCATTCAAGCGGCGGGGTATATTTGCATGTGATTTATAGCACTGGACAGTGTAAAAGATGTCAGCAGTGCAGTGCGGATTCCTGTTGACATCAAAAGGAGACTTTGCTGTACACAGAACAAGGGTAACGTGCACAGCTGTCCAATTTGCTGCCTCTGTAGGATACACTGCCTCGGCAAGCACACCTAGGCATCACCGTGACATACACTGCTCGTGCAGTTTTAGACTAGTGCCTGCACAAGCTGGTGAGGGGTTCAGCAGACAGGTCAGCGAGACAAGTAGAATAATTTCGCAGGCATTTCCTCATAATCGGTAATTTGGTAGTTCCCCATCTCACATCAAATCTTCGTAGCTAGGAATGGTAAATGCAGACTAAAGGCTTCACATTAATATACAGAACAAAGACTTTGTGTATTTAACTCGGAAAAGGAAGAAAAAAAATACAAAAGCTTGTCAAATACAGCTAATACTCTGCCATTTGAAGCTCAAGTAGCTGTTTATTCCTTCATAATTCATGATTGTTGATCTAGATTTTCTATGGTATAAAACAGATCAAATGCTGAACAGAGTAGTTCTTCCTAAGGAACTCTACAGAGCTGGGCAAGGGGCAGCAAAGCTGCAGCTCTGAGCACTGCTGGAGCTGGAGCTTTACAGCTGTCCAGGAGGGAGCACAGACGGGAGGGTTCGTTTCGGCAGCCACGCGGTGCAGCCACGGCCACTTGCAGCCCCGTTTGCAGGTCTCTAGGCTGGAACGCTCCCAGAGATCCAGCTTCAGCACTTACAGTAACATTTTATTAACGTTTGTAAATGGCCTTCACAACCTCAAACGAAAGTGAAAAAGACAGTACTGCTGCAATGCATTTTTCATTGATTGCCTAGAGATTCCCAGCAGTCAGTCTCCTATTTCACTCTGGCAATATTAATAGAAAATCTCTGATATGAGAACCAGTAGAAATGAATGTTTGAGATCCTTAGAGCGAACCATCCACTGTACAGAGGAGAACCCTCAAGCATTTTAAAATGTGCTATATCTAAAATAGAAAGCGCAAAGCATGCTTTATCTTTTATAGCTTGCAAATCCAAATTCATCTTGAAAATATGAATACTTTAAAGATGCATTAAACAAATTATCCAGGAAAGCACATTTCATCTTGAAGGCCTGTAATACTACCCAGACTTTGGCAATGGCTAGGAGCCATGTGTTGACATACGTTGCATCTACTTAAAGATTTTGCTGCAGAGACCTTCTCTGATTGTACCAGAATTAACAGGAATTAACAAAAGAGCAACATAAGACATGCTTATAAAACAGTAATGCCTAAACACACACCTACTGTACCTAGTAAGTGAGATAAATTGAATTATTTCATCCATAGCATAAGGATTGTTATTGTTCAACATAAACAATAGCTGTCCCATAAGCACAATGATTGTTTTTTTTGGTTATAGATGCAGTTGCAAGTATAATAACCCATGAAGCACAAAGCCTGCCAACCCCACGCGCAGTAATACTTTGGGTTTTAAGCATGAAAACTATAATGGGAAAATAAATGTTCCTATTTCGGCAAGATTTAGCCCTCAATTTTGACATCAGGTATCAGCATCTTACAGAGCAACAGGACGTACGTCCCCCGAGGCAGAGCAAGGTGCTCCGTGCCCACAGGAGGGGGGGCAGCTTCGTTCCTGTGCGCAGAGCCCCAGCCAACCTGCTGCTCCGCAGCCCCGGCCCTGGGGACCCGCGGGGCTGAGCACGGGCAGCCCCGGCCTCTTGCAGCGCCTCTCTGAACCAGGGCTTGCTGGCAGGGCCTCCTGCTGCCCTGCAAACTTAGAGCAGCTCACAGGGCAGGTGCCCTTGGAAAAGACATTTGTAAATATGTATTTTATTTATTTATACTTTATGTATATACATTCATGCTTCTTTTTCTCCATGCAGCTATGTATTCTAGCAACCTAATTCTCTTTCAAAACTATCTTCCTGTTGACATCTGTCATTGGATTACAAAAACCCCTGATGATAGCAGGGGATACAGATATGCAGACATACCAGCCTCATACATATGCATTACTGTAATCATATAAGCCTTGCTTTCATTAGAAACCCCAGCAAAATTTGGAGGTTTTCATTATCAATGGGGGTCCCAATTAAACTGTATATTTACTTAGCACATTACTCATTTCAGCCACTTGTTTAGTTTGATAGGGGTTTTTTTTTTCTCTCTATGCCATCCACATTCATCATAAGGCAATTATGCTCTTAAGAAGCTAATAATTTCCAGGATTATCTGTGTTAAATTGTTAGCATACCTCACAAAGAGTTTTGAAGAAGCGGAAGGTTTTGAAGGTAAAAAGGTTAATTGTTTAAACAGGAAAATATCAGAGAATCTCTAAGGCATTAAATCTGAGATAGCCATCTACTGAGAGAAGAGCTTTAAAAAACAGTTATGCAGCACTGAAAGAAAGTTGAAGAGATATCAACATTTCAAGTGTGCTTTTTTCAAATCCCATCAGGAGTGGTTAATTTAAGTTTAATTAAATTTTTTGAAGATGGACCCTGCTTGTAAGTAATTTTACTTAAGCACCTCATTTTCGTTCCATAAGCAATGCTGGGAAGTCATTTTTATTTAATTATAGAAATGTTTTTTGTTTCATCATCTTTTACACTCTCAGAGACCGATGCAAGGAGATCTGTATTGCTGCTGCTCAACAAACGCATTAGTCAAATTCTGTAAGATCAAATCTCAGTTAAAATGGTTTCCTGGGAATGACCCCCGTTCTTAGCAAAAATAAAGTCTCAGATGGGCAATATGGAAGACAACTGTGCCAATATATGAACTTGATCAATGTGAACATAAAGGCCTAGGAAAAGTCTTAAGTATCTGAGACAGAATTTAGGAGCTTTCTTTGATCCAGACTTGGAAGTTGAACTGAAATCAGATTGATGGCAAATATTTTTGTTAGTTCTTTCTTGGAAAGACCTGTAATACTTTATTTAATGGAATGGGCATTATATAAGTTTTATACAAAATGTTTTAAGGTACACCCAGATCTTAGTGACACGGAAATGACATATGACATCCAACCTTGCTGAAGGCTGGTTTTATATTGCTAGCAATGCAAAATTATATAGTATTTGTGAGAAGGGCTCTAGACCAGTGCGTGCTTACTAACCCCCAACCAAACCACGGTACTGTGCAATGAAAGCAGAAGCCAAAGTCTGCGGGTGCTGATCCTGATACAAAAGGATATTCAGTAGCCACTAAGCCTGGTCTGCACCACTTGCTGCTGACCTGACCTTGGGCTCAAATCTGGGAATGCAGAAAGCAGGAGGGAGCAGGGGAAGGAGACACGGAGGTGCCAATGTTCTCTGCTGAGCACAGCAATGGCTGTGGAGGCCACCGCTGCCTGTGCCTGTCAGACTCAGGCGGCTTGTGTTTGGTTCCGCAGATCGCCTGCTTTACACACTCAAGCCATCAAGGATGAAGCACCGCATCACCATTCTCAATGTCACCTCTCGTTATGCTTGCTATGTTGTATATTACTGCAACCCAAAGGGACGCAGTGAAAAGTCAATTCCAGGTATTTCAGAAAGATCTATTAGCAACAACAAAGGACATCAAGCTCTACGTGATGAAATGGGTAACTCTTCTCACATGACACCTAATATTGCATTATGCATATTTAAAGAACATAAATCTAGACTGACCCCAAACTGGATTTTAAATAACTTCAGAAAATGTTAATTATATTCATAACTTCAGCATCAAGATGCCAAACACACTTTTAAAAGACCCAACAGGGAGGTACATTTAGCAATTCCAGTGCTCCTATTTCTACCAGTCATTTGTATCCCATGGCTACATCAACAGTAAAGCTCTCAAGCACAAATAACCAAACCCTCCGTGTGTGCAATGACATAACAGTAGTTAGAGCCCCTTAGAATTAAGATGCCTCGCATGAGCACATTTCGTGCTCAACAGGTAATTTTTTAATGTCATTGATCCTGGATTTTTTTCAAGCTACTTTATGTTGCTTTGACAGATGTGCTATGCTGCATTTCATTACTTTCTCTCCTTACCTCGTTCTTCTTTTGTTTTAGATAAGCGATGAGGCTTTCGGAGAAGATTAAGCACTGCCAGGCAAAGCAATGGCCCAAACACAGTTTTAATTGGAACCTCAAATCCTGTGGAAAAAATAAGAAATTAAGCTATTAATAATTTAATTTTACTAGCAGAGTGAGTTGATGCATTCTGTTTAGGCAGCTTTTGCTTTATTTCTTCGTATTAGATTTTAACAGGTATGCTATCCATTAGTCAAATCACATTAAGAATAAAACGATTATCACCAGATTTCAGTGAGATCTGCCCATCTGCAGAGAAATGCTGATGTCAGTATTCGCATCTACAGAAGTTGCCCACTGATTACGAGCAGTATTTCAGAATTTATTTGATTAAGCCTTAAACCCCAAAAGCTTTCTTCTCTAAAGTTTAAAAATCTTCCCGCAGTCGTATAACATTCATAGCATTGTTTTCTTATGCTGCTATAATGTGCTCTTTGCCCCATGAATTCTTGACAGAGCACAACCATTATAGAGCAATGCGACTCAAACACAACCAACACACAACGCTAAACAATTCAAGCTTCAAGACAAAAGGTAGGGAAAGAAATTTCATTTCTCTGGAGATTGGTAAAGGCTCTAAACATAAATACCTCCATAAAACAAAACCATAAAAGCAATTTTTTAGAGAATCAGAGGTTATATGCTGTAGTACTGGGCAAGCGACAACCATAAAACCAACAAAAACAAACAATTCAGCTTAGAAGAAACTTGTATATTTTGGAAATGAAGGTATTCTTGCATTAGTAATTTCTATTCAGACATACACCGCACACACACATCCTCTTCCAGACATGTTACCGACCATCTCTGAACTCTCCCTGGAAGTGTCACTTGTTTTTTAAGACCATTGGTCCAGATTTCTGTTGACCCAGATCCAGTGACTTCAGTGGCTCAGCAGTAATTTCCACAAGCAGCCGACCTCACCGCCAGAGCTGGAACGTTGTACGTTCTCAAAGTTAAGGCAGGAGAGGAAGCTCGTTTTGGGATTAAAATCAATCTCATGGACCGTGACCTCAGCCACACCAGTCCACTGGAATTCAAAAGACATTTTGCAGTAGGCAATTGGTTATCATTACAAGGGTTCAATAGCAAGCACTGCTGTTGTTTGGTGCAGGAATATATCAAAACCTGCAGAGAAGGTGGCACTTGGAACTGCTGTAAGACCGTGGGAGCAGTGCAGGCATTTCCTTTCTGTCTGGTAGCCAAGGGCTGCAGGCTGCTATAGGGGTTTGAAAGACTAAATTGATGCTTAGGTCTAGCAATAGTGGTAATTCTTTGGTTAAACACTCTTTTTTGGAGAACAAATTTTCTGAAACATTTCTCTGAACATCCATCATGAGCAGTTCTTAGCATAAAAATGGAGTTTCTGATCAAAGTAAGAGTGACATCAGAAATGGCAAAGCTAAGTTTGATGTCTGGAGCCCAACCAGCTTTGGAGAAACCTTGAACCTCTTCACTAAGTAACATTTTTGTTTCTGAACCTCACTAATCCAGTTAAATCACAAAACTTGGTACCTAGTTGGTTATGAAGCCCGTAGTAGGACACAGCAATGGGGACATGCGATGTCAGCTTGCTATATATTTCTTCCTAAAAACAATTCATGGTAAAATTATCTCTCCACTTACTTTTTTTAATCAATAAATAGGCAGCCACTGCAGGGCATTGCTGGTGCTTCAGACAAGACACACTTAGAGTTTGGCCCTCCAAATAAGACCCAAACACTTGGTCTCTGCCAAAATACATATATTTTTAAATGCATTTGTTTACCTACAGAACTATAAAAACAAAACAAATACAAAAACAACAGCAATAGCCATTATTATAGCTTTGTCCCAAGTCTGCCAGAAACACAGGACAGTATTTGCTTATCCTGAGCAGTAAAAGCAGGAGAGAGCAGCAGTCAGGTCCCCTTTGGAAACATAAGCCCAAGGAGGGCAATGCGGGTGCTGCTGCGCCGTGGGCAAGGCACAGCCACACGCTGGTTGGGGCTCTTGACAGCAGTAATTGAGAGAAGCCGAAATTATTTGGCTAGAAATATATTAATTGATGATTCAGGTATAAAAGAATCAATAAAGTGATGAAGCATACAGTAAAACAAATCTCATAATGGTCCCTAAATTAATTCACATTCTCAGAATTATCAGAAAGATAACTTCGAGACGGTAATGAATACTTGAAAATATTTGAAAAACAGCTCTGACTAACAAACTCAATATTTGTTCGGGGAATAACTGTATTGCTTTATTTACTGCCAACAGGTGCTTTACTGCTCTAGCTGTTACCCGTATCCACCGGCATTTATTTTACACCAGTCTCATTTTGCAGCGCTGGACAGACAGCCACACCTCATCAACGTGCGATTGACTATGAAATCGAGTTTCTTGTGCACCCAGCTCCCCGGGGAACACGTGGGGGAACGGAACAGAGGCGACTGCCAGCGCCACGGCCGCGAGCGCATCCGCACGGCACCGCGTGGTACGATTGGAAACTTGTCAAATAAAATATTTTAGAAAAGATGGTTCTGACTTCAGCCACCTCTGGGGACACCAGATCTTCCAACTGGGACACACCACTCATTCATAGCTATAGCTGAAGCAACACATAAAACATATTTTAAAGCCCAGTCATTTAGATGCAAAGACAGCTGTGGCAGCCCCAAACCATAGACCCTGTGGGTTATCCAAAACACCACGGATTTTAACTCCAGCTTAATTTTCCCTAAATTAGTAAATCCAAACTCACTTAGGTTAATTGTTGTGATTAAATGATTAAAAAAAAAAACAGAAAAAAAAGAGGAAAGATAAAAACCCCGTGTGGAATATGATTCTTTAGCACAGAAGGTATTTTCTGCCCCAGGTTGTTTTATACCCAAGGCCAACATCTCCATCAGAGATGGCAGTTTTTTCAAAGCTAATGAGATTTGTAACCTATGTTATTTCATGTAACTCATATAATGCTCT
Source organism: Crypturellus undulatus (assembly GCA_013389825.1). Taxonomy (NCBI): domain Eukaryota; kingdom Metazoa; phylum Chordata; class Aves; order Tinamiformes; family Tinamidae; genus Crypturellus; species Crypturellus undulatus. The sequence continues at coordinate 83,046 of VWPW01011273.1, read as the reverse complement.
TTTTAATTGGGTATACTTCATTAAAGATAATATTTCCTAAATGTCAGAGTTTGTTCTACTTTTGTGAATTCTCTTATTTCCTTTATTTCCTTCCTGAAAGTGCTACAGTTAACCAGCTATGGTGATTAAAAAAAATCCATAAAAAAAAGTAACATGTAGAAACGATTTCCTTAACTCCCATCTCACCCAAAGTTGTCTTCAACAACTGCTTTAAAGACTGAGACCGATCCAAGCATGAGAGTCCGACATCCAAACAACAAAACCAAACCAGTATCCAGCTGTGCCAACAGCAGCGGGGAAGACTGGTTCCAGGTTTTTCTTCCGCATGGATTCCTTGACATCAGAAATCTCAGGAGTAAAGCTGAGCTTTTCCAAGTGAAAACAGGGATGAGGTTCCCCTCCCATGTGCAATAGATTGTGTCTGATAAAGAACAAATTCATGGTATACCCTCAGTAAGGTCCCAGCAACTGAACCTTGACCATTCATCACTGATTATTTATAGAACTATCAATTTGCAAAACCTTACTGTTGTTAAGATCTCTAATCCATCTGTGCACGGTGCCTCAGTTTCAAAAGTTAGAATGGGAAACAAAAAAACAGACCGATGTAAGGCATAAGCCTTGTTTCTTTAGCAAAAGAAGCCAACATGTTTGCATTCAAAGACACATTGGAATAAATGAACTAAAAGAAGGAAATGCCTCAGATTGTGCTGGTGGGTGCTTAGCTGTGGCAGTGAAGTGCTCATCCACTTGATGTTAAACAGTTTTGCTGTTGACTTTAGTACAGTTAGAATTTTACTCTGATGCTGTGTGTCTGAATATTTGCAAGGTAGAACTACACAAACTGATGCAGAACACTAATGGGACCCACAATCCTAAATTATTTCAACGTTTTGGAAAAGACTTCCATCCTTTACAACTGTTGTCACTGAAATATTAGAGAGCAAGAAAGGGACTTTGCTCCTCCCTGTCAGGGGTCCAGCTTATTTTGGTGCTCACTGGCAATGCAAAAGTAGCTGATATTATCGGTGTCAAGATATTAGGCACGGATGACTTCTGATTCTCAACAGCAACTATATGACAAGGTTTAAATTTCAGTCAGAGGTCCTGGATGCTCTACCTTATCATTAAAAAAAGCAACCTCCTAAAATAACAAATTCTAGAGCAAGGTGCTTGATATTATTTATTCTAACAATTATATTTACTGTTTTATCTGCTTTTTTTTTTAATGTAGAATTGTTTGAATAAACACAAGAGGAAAACATGAGATTTGTCGACTGCCTCCTCCTGTATGTTCGTACCTTTGAAATTAACTCTCACAGGCCTTTCATATTCATAATGAGCCCATTAGTAGCAGACCAGAGTGATTAGCAGAGAGTCCCTTTATCTCTATCAAGCCGGTGTCACCCGAGACTGTGCAGAGGGGCCCAAATTACCTGCTCGAGCGCGGAGGTGTCAGGATTTTGACAAGCCTAAATACGCTTGGCTTTCTGACAGGGAGGAAAAAACCCGGCTTGCTTCAGCTGAGGAAAGGTATTTACAGACAACAAGTTAACACTAATAAAGCTGTTAAAACTCTGAAGGCATTTTTATATGCCATGAATTCGTGATTTGCTACAGACTCCCTTGTCTCCAGCATCCTGTATCCGACACGCACGCAGCCTTTGTTAATTCTCGCGCTGTTATTTGCAGTCGAGCTACACACACAGGCACGAGGCTGCCCTCGGCCCTGCCCGAGGGGGCTCCCCATTACCACGGAATTACTCAGTTAAGCTTCTAATTCATTCGCTGTTAGTTTTGTTCCTTTGAATAGCTCCTCATTAAGTTATTGCAGGGAACTGTGTTTGCACAGCAAAACAGAAAAATACAAGCTATCTTTATTGCACACTTTTAATACCCCTTTTATCTTTAAAACAAGCTAATTAGCATATTAATTAAGTGGATACAGTACTCATGATTCTCCAATTAACCGTGGGTACCACATCCCACTGACTTAGCGCGAGGCCATTTGTACTCGCGTCACAACATCTTCACTCAGCTTTGCTCAGCCAGGTCAAATGTTTGGAAACGAAAATAACTAGTTGCCATAATCTGTTTTACTAGGACGTAGCCTCCAAGGGAATTCTTTTCTACTTAGTTGCTGGGCAACTGCTCCCAAGAGATTCCTGACCTGTAAATCCACCATTCCTGGACGCTCTGAGGGGTGTCAGCCTCACCTGCAGCACTCTTCCTCTGCCCTATAACTCCTTTTTGTGACAAAAATCCAAATCAATTAAAGAAAGAGAGAAATTACAGGCTCCCCACTCACCTTACTTCTCTCTCTGCAATAGCATATAGATATTAACAGCTCTTTCTGAAGTCACATATGCAATAAGATTACATTTCAGCCAGCTGTGGCCTCATGTGAATGTACGTGACCCATGTTATACTTTTATTTGAAAAACTCAGGAGACCTGGACATTTCATATTCAGTTTCATACAGACACTGATATGTTGGGTGATTTACAGTGTATACGCTCTGTATTTGTCTGAAATATCTATGACATGTAGATATTTTTGAATTAGTGATCTAAAGATTTTTTGATGATATAATTATAAGCTTGAGGCTGAATTTTTAGAAGTGAATTTGGTGGTAGATTTGCAATTCAAAGAAGTTACTTAAATTAACAAAAATGCCCTAAAAGAACAGCTGTCTACCTGACTGATCCAAGAAAATGAACACTGAAAATAAACAGCTGCCCTGTAGAAGACTATGTGATAAAACTAATCACCCTTTGCATAATGTATTTATTTTCCCCTGTGCTTATTGCAAACTTGGTGAGCCTTCAAAGCCATAAATATTTAAATGCAACCAACGTCCCAGGCATGCGAGTTCAAATGAAAGGAGGCTTTCAGTAGACTGACTACAGCAAATCCAGCTCTCAAATAAATCACAAGTTTTGATAGTTATATGAAACTACAGATCATTTTTTGGTCCAATGTGGTTAACTTGATTAAACCTCAACCTCTGGACAAAGACTACGGTTCCATTAGCATTGCCACTACAGCACAGTAGGTGCCACAGAGAGCAAAACAGCAGCGCATATTTTAACTTATTAGGATATTAATCCCCTACTGCTCTGCTTTATCCCAGATCCACCAAAACTCAGTCAGTGNTGCAAACTTGGTGAGCCTTCAAAGCCATAAATATTTAAATGCAACCAACGTCCCAGGCATGCGAGTTCAAATGAAAGGAGGCTTTCAGTAGACTGACTACAGCAAATCCAGCTCTCAAATAAATCACAAGTTTTGATAGTTATATGAAACTACAGATCATTTTTTGGTCCAATGTGGTTAACTTGATTAAACCTCAACCTCTGGACAAAGACTACGGTTCCATTAGCATTGCCACAATGCCACAGAGAGCAAAACAGCAGTGCATATTTTAAGTTATTAGGATAATAATCCCCTACTGCTCTGCTGGATCACAGCTCCACCAAAATCCAGTCAGTGCAGTTGAAGGACCATGTCCTCTAGGTGAGCTCTGAGACACGGGGAGCAGAGGATGCCCAGACAGACCCTCCCAAGGGCAACACAGGGTCCCTGCACAAGTAACTGAACTCCTGGGCCATTTGTTTAATCTTGCATTTGCCTTGGATTTGCATCACGTCTGCCTTAGCACTGCTCACAAACAGCTGCAGGATTCACTGGGGAGAAAGACCGCGGATAAACAAATACGCAATATTTACTATCCTCAAATCACTAAACTGGTCAGCTTCAATTTATGTTATTAAGGTGAAGTTCTTCTTACCACATCAGTCCAACACCTCTTGGCAATCCAGCCCTTAATAAACACCTGCAGTTGTCACTCGCCAAGACACACAGGTGGAAGATGCAAGGAGCATCTCCCTTTGATCCTGTCACGAGGGCTGCATGCTAAGGTAACCTCTGCAAAGGGAGAGGAAAGGACACAGAGACACTTCAGGCAGGCAGCAGAGGGGAGCACAAAACACACCGTACAAGAGCCTTGCCTGGAGGGCTCTCGCAGAGCTCATCTTTGAGGAAAAATTTTCACTTTTCCCCTTCAAAGCTGCTTTTATGAAGCTGATCTAGGTCCTGCCAAGGTCCAGAGGACCTTTTCAATTGATTTTAGTGCAGGTTAAGAGGTGCAGCATGACCCCTCCAAAAGACCAACGCTTTTTTGTCTTTCCTTCTTTCTTTTCTTTTTTTCTCCTAATTTCCAAATTGCCTGCAAGGATGGAAAGCAGATTATCAACACCGTTCTGAAGCAGCTTAAGCAAACAAAAATGTTTTTTCTAAAAGGCCTCTGTGCACTCAAACGCACTACATGCTAAGAATATTCAGCACTGCCCCTCCAGTAGCCATTCTTCGCAATGCTATTTCTATTAAAAGCCATTTTGACATGACACACAGAAAAGATAAGACTTTCCACGCAAATAGGATTCACTAGAAATACTTCTCTAATGAAATTTTTATACTCTGTTAGCCAGCCTGCCTGCTGCTACCCGCCACTCCGCTGTACGGTCTGCACTATCAGAAGGACCAACATCTTCATCCTCGAGCCCGCGCACACAAATAGGCCAGTTCAAACAGGAGATGACCCATTTCTCATAGTTATCTGAAACTGCAGGGCATTTTGGGGTTAGAGAAATTTGGGCTGGAATTTCTCAGTAGCAAAACACAACCCGCACACCCTCAGTGCACCACCACCATCGTTACACATGTTCTTTAAAATTAACAACAACAATAAATCTTAAAAGACCATTAATAAACATGCACAAGAGAAAGGAATTTTAAATAGCTCGTGTTAATTGTGTTTATCTCAGTGTGAAGCCATGTCAAAAAGCCTGCAGCAAATGTATTGTGCTAAAAGTACTACTTGCGCAGCAGGCACTGAACATTAGAAAGCAAGCTTGTCATTAGCGGGCTGCAACAGAGAAGGCTACTAAAACTCAAGCAGATTATTAATATGATATATTAAAAAACACAGATGTGGATTTAAAGCTGCGATTTATATAGTATATGAATTTAATGCTATTCTTTCTTTATGTTATTTTGTTAGTAGGGTCCCAGCTTTCTGTATACATTGGAGGGAACCAGAGGGCAGCCCTGTGCCAGCCCCGGCCTTCCTTAGGTGGAATCCTCGCTGCTTTCTCCCTCTGCTCCTGATGCTCCCGCGTTTCACCTGCATGCTAACCCAACCAGAGACAGTAACACTGCTGCCTTCTCTCATTATTTACATGTTCTTTTATTGTGACTTATAGAAGGTTATTTTTCCATCGGACCAGTATGGCTAAAAGTCAAGAGAACCCAGGCGCAAGGCAGGAGGAGAAGCGATATTTAGGCAGTCAGTGGCCACTGAATCCTTGCATCTAGGCATCACAGCCCCAGCTCTGCGCCTTTAAAGAGAGAGCCTCAAACATGGAAAACATCAGTAGCTACTAATAAGTGCACAGAGGGAGTATCTCACTGAAGGAAATAAGCTGCATATTGCACAGTTTGTTCAAAGTTCGCCTTGTTCTTGCACTTCATCAACAGCTCTCCACTGTGAGCAGGCAATACAGAGACATGAACGCAACATTTTTCCTGTTAGCCTTTGAAATTTGACAGAGAATAAGAAAGAGGAGAAATAAGAGAGATCCCTTAGCAACACAGCAACGATCAGAAATCATGTTGCTTTAAAACGTGCGCAGGCTCTCACCTCAGCAGGCTCTAGACTCGCAACCAACAGCTTCAAGGGTCAGTGCACGCACGCATCTACCTTGCTGAGAACAGAGTTTCTGGGGGTTTGAAGCTAAGTTTGTGTATTTTTCACTTGCAGAACTTTACTCTCATTCCACAGATGGCATTCAGTCACACAAACATCCTGGCAAGGCAATGAAAGCCCAAGCACACAACCTCATGCAATTCCTAGAGCTGGAAAGCAGGCATGAAAGGTTGCGCGTTCTGGTGTCCGCACGGGTCGCAAGGCAAATGCGAGTCTATCAAATGAGTGCTCTGTATTTAGAAGGATTCGTAGTATATTTGTGATTAGCTCTGTCCTCTGGGAAGCTGCTGTTTGTTTCTGGCTTCAGAGAGGACCATGAGTCACCACAACGTGACCTAACACAAGGTAACTCAAACGGGTTCAGTGGTATCTGCAGGGGAAAATATTTGATATCAAACACAAATATTACATTTGCTTTGAAATTGTTTGGGAAACAACAAGAGAAAGTGTAACTAACACTGCCGTGTGCCTTTGCTGCTGCCAGAAAGCGAGCCCTTGAAAAGAGCATACTCATGTCCCCTCACCTGGGGACGGACACAAGGACAAGGACAGGACACACATACATGCACCAATGTAATTTCAGTAACAGCCCTTTTGTGGCCTCCCAGCTGCCCCTCAAATGCGACTTAAGGCCTTTCATTTTACTTATAAAAACTTAATGTCCAGTTTCCTGCCTGTCTGAAGAAGCATATTCTCCATAAAATACGATATTAAGACAGGTATTCAAGCCTGAAAGTCCTTTTAATTTAAAAGGTTAGTGTTAAGACACTATCCATCATGCAGTTCCAGATCACATCACAGTTCTCCTCTTCATTACATGCAAGCTTTTGGTGCTGTAGGACCACATTGGTTTCCTCAAGAAACGGGAACGATGATCAGCTTCACCCAGCTAGAGAGCTGGGCAGAGACTAGAAGAACCAACTCAAAATCAGGATTGTTGAACCACAGAAAACCGTGACCTTTCATATTTTACCCAAAATGAATACAAATCCAAACAAATATAGTGAAGTTAAGCAGAGGGAAATCAAGAGATGCTACAAACACACAACAGAAGCAGAGGAGAGAGACCAGAGCGAGTTCGTGTGCTTGGCTGCTGCTCGGAGCACTGTTGTTAGCACTCCAGTATTTCTCCCCTCCTACTTCACAGTCCGGTCAGCTACAAGAAGAGCTATTGAGAAACTCTCTAATTCCAGCACTCACTTTATTAAAAACATCATTAAAATAGATTTCTTGTCATGCCGGTCTGGTGCTCTACTGTTCTCTGCTGTTTTTAGTATGACTATCAGTGTTTCAGACCGGAATAAACTCTTCAAGCACCTCAGTCTTTCAGCCCTCCTGAGCAGCCTTATCAATCACTGAATTTTATAGGGAGAATCCCGAATGTTGATACAAGTGTTATAAGGTTGACAGATTAAGTCAGGAATGAATAAAACTGGTACATTATTGCAGCAAGGATGCAGTCAATGTTGTGTGAAATGAGGCAGTCTCTCTGTGTGGAGTTTAGGAGACTGGGAAACATGCAGCCACTCCTCTGAGCACAGTCAAGGCCCACTTAACACTGATACGCAGAAATGCATAAATAAATACTAATAATACCAACACTTAACCAAAGAGGCAGGTTAATTGTCCATTTCTGGGGAATTTAGGGCTTATCTACCCTAAATCTATAGATCTATATCTTCTATTTTTAGAATGATTTGCAGAATTACTCAGGTGTAAATAGAAAAATGTTTTCACCAATGTTGTCTTGAAAAAGCACATATACTAAAGGCTGAAGGCATTTCTATTCGACACTTGAGTTGTCTGAAGCTCAAGTCTGACAGATGTGTGACTGCAGAGTACTGGGCCTCCACGGCAGCCCAACGTGGTAGCCCATCTCCCAGCAGCACCACTGCGGACCTGCATGTTCTTCAGGAGTTGGTAGATGTCTACATCTTCGGGAAGACACTCGAGCACAGGACAAAATCAGGGCAGAAATTCAGCAATTCGACAATTTGTTTTCATGCCATGGAGCTCAGTTTTCTTTCTATGCTCAGGCAATGGCTCGTTCCGCAGCACTTTAGGCCATCTTGCCCTGTCAGATGGACGCCTTGTGCTCGTGTAGGAACCAGCTGCGATGGGATAAAGTCTAAGTCTCTCCTTCATTAACAGTTAAGCACAAAGAGGAAAATCGCTACAGGTATTAGCTCTTTAAATACAGACCTTCTTTCACACTAATCAGCTTCTTTTTCATTTTATTCAAGATGAATATGGAGGCAGGGACTTTGTGTGTCACATCTGTCAAACAGTGAGGTTCTGACCTACTTTGCTGTTATAATAAGGACAATGCTCCATCCACAGAGCACTGTTAATAAAAACATTCCTTTATCACTTTTTTTTTTGAGTAGGGACAGTTTTAAGTGAAAGAAAATATTCTTTTAGGAGAGAAATGGAAGGATATGTTTTATACAAATCAACTTTGAGAAAATACCAAGAGACATTACAAAAGCTAGAATAAATCATGATCAATCACAACTCTCCCAAATACTTACTTGCCTAAAACAGGTAGAAAAAGCCCTAGACAGATGCACTGACATTCTTCTTGGCAGATTCATAACCTTATGCTTCCCAAAACTTTAATGCTCAATAACATTTCATTAGTATACTCCAGTGTATTTATTACTATGCATTATTAATACAGATATGTGCCTAGGAGATGTACAGTTTGTAATTATTTTTCCTTTCAAAACATAATAGCTTCACACTGAGCTTGTTGCAGCCACGATATTTCATCTCTGGATGCTCCTTCAAACATTCTGGGGCTGTGACAGAAATTTGTATTTGAACAGAAAAGCTGTCAAGAAGGTGCTGTGGTGCTATCCATCACATTTTTAATCCTGACCATACTTAGATGTTGGTGCAGCTATCTGTCCAGGGCACTAAACAAAGATGGAAATTGCGCCTTCTGTTCCTGCACATCAAAGCTGCAAAGTTAGGCTGAATGCAATAGGCCCATATTACACTCTATTAATTTCCTATTAGTTCTCAGCTATGCAAACTGGAGCCGGGGTGTCACTACGGTTTAGACATGCAACCTTGATTCCAGCATCAAAAAATGGAGCCTGTCACTTCCCATAATTTTACAGGAGATTCTACAAATGTAAATCCTTTTTCATCCTGTCATCCTTTTATGTCTTTAATGAGTTTGCTCACTAACAGTGCAGACTCTTAATTTCACATTCAGAAATATTAAGAGTTACTCTAACTTTAAGGATCTGAAGTAGCTGCTCAATTAAAATGTAATTTGTACTTAGTTTTACAAACAGCCGTGACACGTAGATTTGCCATTTTCTTTCCCCTTCTCTCTTTTACGTGTTACGCTCCTGAGGAAAAAAGTTGCAGCTGAAAACTGAAGACTCTACAATAAAGCCTTTAATCAGGAGCAAGTTATGCAGGATAATACGATTCCTTAGCAGTTAAATTCTAACATTTGTAAAAACAAATGGCAAACACTTGACAGGCAAATTACACATGGATTACCATTTGTTAAAATTTCATCATAGAAAATAGTTTAACTATTGTGGATACGAGCCAAGATCAGCCTGACAAGTACTTTACATGAAAGATTAGCATATTCTCTTCCAGAGGTTTATGCTTAATTTAGATGCATCGACTTCTTGCCACCATTGCTGACCTTTATGTCTAATCGAAGTCCCTCTCAATCCAAATCCCCAACCTTTTATCTCTCCTGACAGCTTTTAATTTGAAGCCTTGTAATAAAGTCTATTAAAATTCAAAACGTATCTGTGTTTAAGGCTTCGTGCACTTTGCTGGATTTTCAGATACGAAACTTTAAAAGGGCTGATTACAGAGACTCCAGATTTTTCATTTTAAGCTGTGCAGCAGGCTAAAAAAGCCCTTTGGAGGGATAATCTATCGAGATTATTAGCTATAACGCACAAAGATTGTATCTGTGGCATAACTGCAAGATACAGGCATTTACAAATAGCACGATACATACATACAGCCTGAATTAGGTTAATGACAAATTCTTTTAAAGAATAATAAAGATTAAATTCATATCTACAGGCTACAACGAAACATGAATGCAAGTTAGATTTCTTATCTTGTGTGTGCATTGGTCATGAAGTGGTGTAAAAACACTGTTGTCCCCTAAAAAAAGCACAGGAAAGTCAACATTAGGCCAGAAGGGCTCAGAGATCTCTCCATACTGACCTTGTTAGACATACTGGGACTGCATTCCCTGTAGTTCAGAGAGAAAAAAAAAATCTATTTGTAGGGCATTTTATTTATATACACATGATTTCCAATGCAGAATTTGCTACAGCACTGGAGCTCCACACTCAATATTCTGTAGCTGCCATGGAACACAAGTTCAGAGAGACCCTGGTTCTTTCAGCAATGTTGCTCCTAATCCTTTACAGCTGCTTGCAGCCCAGCACAGAAGCGGAAAACTTCCTGCATCTCATTAACTTATTTCTTAATCCCAGCCCAACAAATTCTGCACCAGCCTCCTCTGATGCAAGGGAATTGTTGGATGATAAAAAAGAACAACTTCTGAAATGCAGAATCTAGGACACCAAGTCCAAGGCTGTGCCAGAGAACCTAAAAAGGCTATTTGCAAAATTAGCTTAGCTAAACATACATAAAAGAGATGCCTGCACTTGCTGCTTCGTGCCCAAAGCCCTGGGAGGCTGCAGCTGCAGCTCGTTCCACACTTTCCTCATTATGGTCTCAGCAGGTCTCCCCTCTTTGCAGGGCTGGAGAGCTAAACCTGTGTCCCCCACGGCTTCAGCTGCTTCCTCAGGCAGCTGCTCCTCAGCCCCAGGACCCTGCGGTCTCGCAAGGGGGCTCCTTCGGCTCCCAAGGGGCCAGGCTGGTCTTCCCTAGAGCAGCTGTACCATCGCCCATAGAATTAAAAGAATAAAAATTCAAACACACTCATTTGTCCTTATAATCCTGTTTGTAAACAACTACCGAAACGCTTCCTTTCCTCTCCTGGAAACAAGAGTTGGGCCTGGTCTGGATACATCTCAATCTCTATGTGCTTTATTTTAAAGCAGAACATCAAGATCTTAACATCACTTAACCTACAAACAAATGAGCAAATAAACAAAAGCAGAACTTCTAATTTCACAGGTCTAAGTGGCCCTGTGAGAAACCACCAACAAACACAACTACTCTAACGAAAAATACTAGTAAAAACCTATTAATGATAAATGATGCATTTATATTAGGATTAGACGCTGGGGTGATATAAAAATCTCTCAGATCTATCACTAGCTTCTATATCTATGGAGATGCAGAACCTCTCGGATGTTTAAAAATGCCCACGTTGCAGCTGCAAAGCAAGAGCTGGCAAGAGTTTAAAGAGATGGTCAAAATGCCCCCAACGCCCGCAAAAGCTGCAGCTCCCAGCACTGCTTGGGCCCTATAAGTTACTGCTCAGCCTGCTGCACCGGACTCTCTGCGTTTATTTGCGGCAGTAAAATTGCACAAGTCTCTGGACAAGCTGGGGGCAGAAAGCAGAAGGCCTCGCGCTGCCCTCGGAGCCCGCGGAGCCGCGGACGGCGAGCGCCCCAACTCGCCGGCTAAGGCGGCTTCTTTGCTCTTGTTTTTTCTGCATGTATTTTCTAGGCCTTTCTCACTTGATTTAAGAGATGGTTTATTTTTCAAAGTTAGAAGGCACGTAATTGCTCATTAAATCTAATTACACAGTTTCAAAGTTTCAAAGTTCATCCCTATGAAGAGAATAAAAAAGGGGCCAGCATTTTTTCCTGCTCATTTTCTCCAACGTACAAGACAACGGAGAGAATCTTAATCAGCCACAGTGAGTGATTTCAGGAACAAACTTGAGACCTTTCAGCCAGAAAGGTGATGTTTTAGGAAACACTGAATTCTTAGAGCAATCTGAAACAGAGAATCTTTGGTGACCTCCACCCCGTTGGTTATGATGGACAGGCTGAGTTTGCTTCCCGGGGCCCAAGCTCAATCTTTCCTTTTCTCAGTTCTGAACAAAGGAAAAACAGCCCAACTTGCATGTGCTGCTCAGCCCTGGCTCTGAAGGGCTCCCCTTCAAGGTTCTTTTTTGCATCGTCTTCCTGTGGTCACATGCAATTGCCCATCTTGGCATTTAGTTAGTTTTTATAACAGCCCTGAGAGGGAGAAATAGCTACATTAGCCCCATTTTCCAAATGAGGCTCAACAAGCATCAGGTAAATAGAAAGTCTGCTTATTATAGACCTGGAATTGAAGAATATGGGACTTGCTGTTTAGAAAATAGTTTGTATTTTATCCAACAGCACTTGGTGTTTTCAAAGCTCAGCTCCCACTGACTTCATTGCGAGGTGTCAGTGCTCAGCATTTCCATCAATGAGACCCTAATTACCAGGTTAGACATCCACAAAATGAAAACCAGCTGGTGACCACCCAAGAGACAGACCTTCTTCTGGCACACGTGACACAGGAACCTGGGGAAGGCAAACTGGGGTACCCCAGGACTCCCCCCAGAACAGCCACGTGCGGTGCAGGAGGACCTGCCACGTACGGGGCAGCAACAGCCTCTCCAGGAACGCACATCCAGTGACCTGACAGCTCTGAAAGCACAAATTTCAACCACGCTACCCAACAAAACTTTAAGATTTGCAATGTGCCACCAGCCTAAGCAAAAATGACATCAATATAATTATCCACACTTTAGGGAGATATTATCATTTTAGCTAATTAAGTCAAAATGTCAATGAAGACAAAGGAAATTGAACTTTTTTTCTGCAAGATTTCCAGAATCTCCAGGGATGATTTCAAAAGCCCCAGTGCAATATCCAGTGGAACAGTCAGCACGATTAAGGACAGAACATTTAATACTCACAGCAGACAGATAATTTTCCATAAAAAGCCAGTTTATGTAAAAGACAAATCAAAATATTCATTTCCTGTTTGTAACTTAACTTCAGCTCAAACTAATTAAAGTACAAAACCACAGAATATGCCTCATGGTTAAACAGCATTAAAACGCTTAATGAGCCCAATGCTACTTTCTAATGCCGCTGCTCCCGATTTGCATTACTGGAAGAGGAGAAACAAAAAGCGGGTTTTATTCTCGGGTCAGAGACCCTTCTCTGCAGGCAGAAGGCTGCAGCAGGGCTGGCTGAGACATGGGACACGAAGCACCTTCTCTCGCCCTCTCAGCAAGGCAGAGACGGAGGCGCCTGGAGCTCCAAGGCCAGGCGGGAAGGTCAGATCCACCGACGGAGAACACCTATACGTTGGCATCTATACACATAGGAGGCTGCCCAGGAGCACTGCAGGAGGAAGCATCTTGTTTCCTATTTGGCAGCATCCAGATTATATCCAAGAAACACCACAACAAGAAGTGACACTTCTCTATTCTCAGTGTCACTAAAGCACACTCAAAGGCACGGGAAGGCACATAAAAACACAATCTGTATCTGCCAGTCTTTAATTAACAGCAAAAAGCATATTCAAAAACCCTGAAACATACGCAGGAGGCCCAGCGTACCACAAGGCCATTGACGAGATGACAATGATGAGAAAAACTGCTGAGATTTTCTGTATATTCTGAGAGATGCCTTTTGTGAGGAGGAAATAAAAGGCTTTTCACAGCCACATTGGGCTAGGCCAGTTCCTCCGCCGCCCCATCTCCTTTTATAAAGGCACCTGGAAGAACCCCGGGAGCAAGGTCTACAGGAAAGAGCTAATTGCCTAATTTAGCTGTTGAAGCCTTTCAAGGGGCAAAAAGTAAGAGTGCTTCTCTGCATTAAAACATTTCTCTGGATAATCTCTAGCCCACAGGTTTAAAGGGGGGAAAATGCTACCCTGAGGAACAGAAGCACCTGGAGAAGAGACTTGAAATTCTCAGACCTTCCAAGTAATTTCCAGAATAATCAAATCCCATTGGAAACACATAAAGTTACTGCTTTGGCTTCCTTAAACAACCCCTTTGCACAGGTCTTCAAAGCGGATTTTACTTTCAAGACATGTAATGAAAACCCCGGACACCCACCCAAGAGATCCCCTGCCGCTGCCGCTCACGACAGGGCCTGGGAGCTGCGCGCTCCCGAGACGCCCGTGGGTTGCGGGGTACTGGCTCGTTCTTCTTTCCAGAGGACAGGGACGCCTGAGCACAATGTGGAGAACGCACTGAGTATTTTCCCTCGCTGATCGTGTGGCAGAGGTGCTGAAGGTGGTTATTCTCCTCCAACACCTGCACCATGTTTGCCTCCATCCAGTTTTGGCCCAAGAAGGAGGCACTTCCTTAGCGCAGCCCCCAGGGACAAGTAGAGCTCCCTGCTCTGGCCATGGGAAGTGGCCTTTCTCCGAGCAGGCAGGTCGCACCCAGGGCCCTGACCACCTGCTCCTTGCAGCTCCCAAGGCGGCCGGGATAACCGCTCTGCAGCAGCCACAACGCAGCCCCGCGAGGACGCGGCCCCAGAGCCCCCCGGACACCCCTGCAGCTCCGGCCCGAGGCCGCAGCCTCCTCCCCGGCTGGTCCCCCCCTTTACCTGGCCGCTCTCAACGAATTTGCATTCGGAAACTATTCATACCTGAAACTCAACTATTTTTCCTGTAATCCTCTTAATCAGCTACAGAGCATTTATATATTTAATTCTAGACTACATTTGATGATGGTTAATACCTTAATTAGCTATTTACACATGGTAAAAATTACAGAAGTAATTAAGGATATTCAGATTAATTAAAAGCATTAAGCAGTATTAAATGGGAGAGAACAGATTTTAATTAAATCTTTCAAGTATTTTTTTTTTTATAATCGCTTGCGTTGCGAAATAAACTATAGTAACACAATTATATCTGAATCAGATAGCTTTGCACTACCATGACCATAACGTTAACAGAGAGCCAATAGCTTTGCATGAACCTATCCCTTACTGCTTACTAAAAACAATATCTGTACAGATTAACATTTTTTTTTTTCATCCCATTATTTGTTTTTACTAGTACTGGCAGAGAATGAGCGGTAGTAAACTGAGTGGATTAAAATGCTGCCACCGTCTCAGCGCACCTTTCTTCCATCCTTCAGGAAGATCTGAGATAGGAAAATACGGTGCAATGAATCAAAGACAGACCCCGTGCGGCCTGCCCAGCACCCAGCCAAGCCTGGAGGGCTGCAGAGGCACCGCGGGTACAGATTAACATGATCCCAGCACCATGCATCCTGGCGCCGCGGCCCCTGCGGATGCAGGGCAGCCCGTAACAGCACAAGGTCGCTGGGATCGAGCACATTCAGAGCCCCCGGAGAAGGACCTGTGGCCACTGTTCACATTCAGGCTATAAGGTGCATGCTACTAAACCACATAGCTTGTTCAAAACACCACCATAAAAGCAAAGACATTTATATTTAGTGCTCCTGCTGTACGTATATTTAGCAGGGCAAGATATCCAAGTTCTGCACTCTCCTTTATTCACCAGTGAGTCATCCACATGAATGCCAGCACCGTTTGCTCCATTCCCATATGGTCCCGTATACTATTTTGTCCTACTTTTGTGCATATACAAAATTAGAATTGTAAGATGCATCAAATTTAATCTTTAAATGGGTTTTATTTACAACCTCTAAAGTTCTTTGATTATTTCTAGTAACATTTGCATCAATGTTTGGCTAAATTATTCATGACATTTCAGTTATATCATTGGGTGCTTCAAAGTAAAACTCAAAGTAACTTTTCTTTCCTGAGAACAAAGATACTTTCCTTGCTCTCAAGCAAAAATTCACAGGGAGATGAAAGAAACGCCAAGAATTGTTAATAAACAAATTTGTGGAGTAAATTATAAACAGAAATATGAAAATATTCCCTGTGGAAACAGAAAACTGCCTCGGAACACCAATTAAGGGGACTGAATTAGAATAATATTTATCTAGGTCAGCGCTGAGGAATATTTTGCCGTCCCAGTACCAGGCACCCCAGGTGGCCGCGCCGGACGCAGGGACGCGGTGCCGGGTGCGCGCGGGACCCTCGCGGCTCCGCAGCCAGGAGGGGCTCACAGGCCTTCCCGGACAAGGGAGCGGCATCACCGGGAATCCCCACCCTCAGCTCCGGAAAACGGGCAACACCTCAGAGCCCTCTGCGTGTTGTTCGCCTTAATCTTATTGCCAGGTTTGGAAGTGGGACGGACATTCGTGCATCACGCTGCAAAGGCGTCGTGAGGCTTTGGAAGGCCCTGGCTTGCACTTTAAATCAGAAGCTTTTATTTCAGGGAAGAGGCATAATGATAATTTTTTGGTGAATGTAAGCAATGACATTTACGAACGAAATGCAGCTTCACAGTAAATAAATTACCTGTTTAATTTGGCATTATGAAATGTGGCAGTAACATTTATTTTATAGGACTGAAGTGAATTATTCCTCTAAAGAACCAAATACAAGAAAAGCACAGATTTATTTTTGATAGCAATTGAGCTTCATCAGAAGGTTTCCTCAAGTGCATAATTAAACATATTTATGTTTTCACAACACATTTATGATTTCACACCAAACCATGTGAAACGCGAGGTTTCATATGGCTTTGGATCGCAACCAAGTGGAAGCGCGTAAAAGGTTGCCAATATTTCCCTGAAACACCCGGCTGTGACAGGAGCGTTGGATCCCGGTATGAAGGCGATGAACAGGTCACAGGGGCTGGCCCAGAGAGGTGCCTTGGGATTTTTCCTACCAGGGGGAATAGAAAACAGGGTTTCATATGATGTTCAGAGCTTGGGACTATGAAGCCTGCTTCAAAGAGCGGATTCATTTCGTGGGGGGACACCACGGGACGCACCGCTTCACCCGCTGGGGCAGTGGGAGGGGAGGGCAGCGAGATGGACAACACGTAAGGATGGACACAGACAGTTTGGCTTTTCCCCCTTCTTCTTTGCCTTCCTTAAGCTTATTGCCAAGGGAAAGGAATCATCTTAGGAAGAATATAATTTTTAGTGATACTTCCCATAGACAAATTTTGAACAATGAGGTCGTCATCCACCACATTGATAAGAGTGGGTGAAAGCCTTAGAAATAAAATTCACGTTTTGAAATCTACAAACATTGTCTGTCTTTATGGCAATGGAAACCAGGATGGGATACAGTGAAAACATTTGTTAAGCTATTAAAGCTGTTCAGGCTTAAAGAGATACTGAATCTTGGTAAGCATGCACAGATATCTTAAAAAGTAACTATTATTCTATGCTAAAGATCCCAGAGAAATGGTCTGAGAGAGACATCTGCTAGGCATTATCTGAGCAGAAATAAATGACTAATGATATAAAGCTAAGCAGACAGAAGGCCCCCACTTGCCAAGCCAGCCCGAAACGTGGAGTGAGCCCAGCCACCCTCCAGGGCTAGGCTGGCAGAACGGCCCAGCAGGAAGCAGTTTGCAGTTGTTTGAAACGCTAGGGTCATATTTTTTTTAAGAATCTCTTGCATTTTCTTGGAGTAGTGTCAGTCATCCTAACGCTTATACTCGACGCCAATACAACTAGAAAATATCAAACCCTTAAAAGGCTACAACATATCCCTCCTCAAAAAAAAGGTGAGACAGGAAACCAATTCCATTTTTAAACAGCACGTCATGGGATTGAATACTTCTGATATAGACAAAATAAGAAAACAGTATCCTGCAAGCAGGAAAAGTAAAGATGCCTTCAAAATGCAGGAAGCAGAAGGAATTTAAAAGGCGATATCCTGGCATTCCTTTCTTAAATGGCTGCTCAAAGATGCTGCTCTTAAAGATCACAAATTTCAAATTTCCTTGAATAAGCACGCTCTGGTCGCTACATTAGCGAGCTGCTCACAAGGTGACATATAACTTCAGAGATGAAAACTGCCAACCTAGTTAGATTTTATTAAGGTAGTCACATTCTTAGATACGATCACACTGCAAACATTGCCAATTAAAATTACATCATTTGACCTTCATTGGGCAAAAACCTTTGTCTAGCTAAAAAGAAAATCGAATTATTATTAAGATATCTACACACAGAAGGAAGACAAAGGTTTATTTCTCCTTCTGGATCTAACAGCTATTATTTTTTTGTACTCTTAAGATTTTGGATGAACACTGAAGAGTTGCGAATTTCTATTAAAGCAATTCATGGAAATGGAAGCATTATCTTGTGTGAAAGATGAAGGCTTCATTCTGAACTGCAAACACATCAACGTTGACATACAATTTTCACCAACAAAAGGCAAGGCTTATCCATGATAGTATCACACGCACACAGATAAACATCGCCTTTGCTTTCCCTGTTTAGCTCTTGCAGTAAATTGTGTTCTCAAATATTATTGTGTGGCAACCACTACAGCAGGCACCCAAGGAATAATCATTTGATTTAAAATCATTTGCTCCTGAACTCTGGTATGCATGAAAAGGATAAGAGTGTCCACAGGTTTACAGAAGAATGAAACAAGAAGAAGAAAAAATTTAAGTATATAAGAGAAAATTCTGTAAACCCTGTTTGTTGCCATAATTTCAGAGATACAACTAAACAATATAGCTCTTGCAACAAAAAGTGCTACATTAAGCGGAATATTATTTTGGAAACATGCTGTGCTGAATGTTAGCACTGTTTTTTGATACATGGGTAGAGACCTCACAGTCAGCACTCACTGAAAAACCTTTAGTGATGTATATTGAATGACTAGTTCTTTTCTTTTTCTCCTTAATGTTTTACTATCCTTCGGCCTTCTGCTCCACTAAAATCCCTTTATTGTACAGCCGAGGAGCCATTTCTTTAGCTGTCAGGATAAATATTGACCAAATCAGCAAAGTAAAAGCCTTCACTTTTCAGACATATCAACTTGACTCTAGTTGTACTGTATTAGGCATTGTATCAATGTATGTATTAGGATGCATCTTCTTTTCATATAGTCACAAAATAACTCATCTAGTATTTGTCACAGCCTATACCAATAATGTCAATATTTCAGCTATTTTTAAGGATGCTTCCTACAGAAAAAGTAGAGTTATTTTGTGCTGTGTGTTACTGAACAGCAGCAAATGACCTTTGAAATGCAAGTGTATGCATTTATATACTACTAGCTGTCAAGACAAGAAAGCTGATCTCACGTATATCAAAAGCATTCTCAGATAAACTAGCCTCACTTGCTGGAAAAACAAATTCCTGCCCTTTCACTGCCCCCTTTCTCCACTGATAAATAAATAAAGCAGCATCAAACAAGTTAAAGGCCATATATCTGAACAAGAAAGAAGAAAAAAAACTCTTTTCCTCTACCTCATGAGTGCCATTCTTGGCTTTACAAACTCGGCTCTGCTTCTGCTGACACCCGCGGGGGCTCCGACTGGTCGTGCTCGTCGCCCGGGCAGTGCTCACGGGGGCTGCTCACCCCCGAGGGGCCCGGGTGCCTCTCCCGTCGCCCGCGTGCCCTCGGGTGGGACACGCTGGCCTTGCCCGGCCTCGTCCACGCGCTCAGCTTCAGCCTTTCAGCAGCTCCAAGGTGCCTCGGCCGTAGGACTAAAAAGTTCCCCCAGCAGCAATAACTCCACTCTTAATTAATTAGGGATTTTGAGGCACAAATGGGATGCTTTACTTTGAACGTTTTTATTGAAGCAGCTGCCCGCTCAGAGAGCTGTCTTATAGGAAATCCCGGGACAGCGGAACCCTTTCAGCTGCCAGAACTGACATTTCGGCTTCTCTTCTGCTCTTCAGAATGAATACCTCATTAGGGACTGCTAAGCGTCTGTCCACAAGACATAGTTTTGAGGGAATTTTTATTGTACTTGCCATGTCAGTGATAAGGAACACTAAAAGTCTGATTTAAATGTGGCTGCTGATCTAAACCGCTGCAAATATTTATGACTAGTAAAGCCTTAAAGAGCAGTTTTTAAATCAGCATGCGCATGTATGAAGATGCATAAAAAGCAAATAAAGCAGGAAGCGGGACAAGCTCCGAGGGCCACAGCTCCCCAGGACACGGCAGGTTACTCTGTGCGCTGGTCGTCTTCAGGTAAAGTACTATGGCCTCATCGATGAGCTGCCATCGAGCCACTTATCCTTGTCTATATGGCCAGATACAGACAGAAGAGAGAAAGAAAAAAAAAAAAAAAAAAAAAAGCTAATCCTACCTTAGCTAATGCTGAACTTCAGTTTAGATAAAGCCCTAGGAGCCCTCGGTGCTGACATCCTGCCCGACGCTCAGCTAAGCAGGGCAGGTCCCGCTCCCCCTTGCTTGTCTCTAGCAGCCTTGTGCTCAAGATTGTTCCACACACAACATCCACCCTCTTGGTCGGGACACAAGTGGGACACACTGGCCTTGGCAGGAGACCCTCGAGGCTGCCACAGGCTTCCTCCTCCACCTGCAAGGGCTTCTTTCCCCACTGCCTCTTTGTTTTCATCTCCTTCAGGACAGTACTTCTCCAGACAGAAATGTCAGGACATTAATGCAACTTGGTTCACAATACTCATGAGTGGTCTTAGAGCACACAGGTCCCGCTGTCTTCCCGAAACACGTGTCTAGAGGCCGAGGTACAAACAACTGCTCCTGTTCCCGTAGGAACTGAGCTGCTACAGCTACAGGGCAGGAGAGCCCCTACAGCCTCTCACCCACTGCCTGCAGAGGAGTGCTCAGTTTTTACGCTTACATTTCCACAAGAACTGTCCCTCCACCACCCACAAACACCTCTGCCAATTCTGTTTAAGAGACCGTGTCAGGAGCTGGGCTACCCCAGCAAAAATACTGCCCTTTGGTGCCTATGGTGCCTATGGACACGCTTGGGTAACTTGCAGGAGACCCACTGTCCCACGACAAGTGATGCCAAACTGCCCTTTCCTTGTGATCGACGAACTTCAGAGAGCCATAGGCCTAGTCCCAACTTAGTGCCAACACTCACGGGTTTCAGGAAAAGCAATTCCAGTGTACAAATAGCACCCTGGGCCCTTTGTCAGAAATTCCCAGCCCAGTATCCACTGTGGAGCAAGCCCTGAGCTCCAGAGAGCTCGAGTCCAAACCTCCCTGGCCCAGAACCGTCTCTGCCACTCGCCGTGACAAAATAGCAGGGCAGAAATTTTCTACTTACAAAGCAATATGTTACTCAATTGGAAAAAAAATACTTAATAACTAATGAAAAACAAACACTTTTAATAACATCCATTAGTCAATGGCTTAACATTGTTGACTTTTATTATAATTGTACCCGATGATCGGAAATCAGAAACAAGCACCGCGTCTCAAACACCGCGGCTTCTGAACAGCTATGGCTCAGAAAGGACAGTGTCGCTATTAATAGTCTGCGTGTTTCGTCCCGTGACTCCTTCTACGCTCACCGTCGGGTAAGATTCCACTGCCAAACTGCCTATAACGTGAGCAGGCTGTAACACTGCACCGTCTTCCTTGAGGCTAATCACTTTATAATGAGTTTAGTGAAAAGTACCTATGCAATAAGTTGTAGCTGACAGCAGCCCAAGGGAACCTCTAAGTGCTAGAAATTAGCTGCTGAGGGATGTTGAATCTCATCTTTTTGAAGATAGAAAACAGATTTCTTTCTAAGATACATACAGTTTAAAGTAGACATAAATCAAACAGATGGTATGTTTTGCTATGGGCTTTATTCTGTTTTTATTCCTCCATCCTTATGAGGTAACAGATACCTTGAGAAGAGAATAAGATTAGTCATCCTGCTGGAGACCCAGTGACACTGCTTGACCTGGGATTCAAACCAGACTTTGCTCTGGCCCAGCTTGCCACGGTGAGCGATGCCACTGATCCAAGCCCAGTGCTGCCTTGTGGAGCACGGATGCTGAGGACACACTGGCTCCCAGGCACCTCCAAGCAGCTGGGAATTGGGCCTTTTTTTATAGTAGTCTCCCTATGTCTTGCACTGCCAATAAATTGTCTTACTAAACGCACAGTTGGTTTGTGTATAGCACTTTGAAAGAAGCACTTTGATATCACAGAGCCTAAAGCTAAGCAGTCACTGGACCCCTGTGAATCCAGCACTAGGAACCACTGAAAACTGAAAATTCTGAAAAGAGAAATTGGCCATGTATGCAGATATAAAATCTCTAAATTAGAAAAACATTAATTTATGTAATAAAACATCACTTCAGCTTCTGATATCACTGTAATGATACAGAGGCAATTGCACCTCTCTCTACGTGTGTGTGTGTGTGTGTGTGTGTGTGTGTGTGTGTGTGTATATTTATTTTTGACAATACAATAACTGCCTATAACAGTTTCTAGGAAAACATACAGATCTCAATTTCTGCTGTGGAAATTTGACTGGTCTATGTTAAGGATTTGCAAGAAAGTTTTGCAGGTTAATCCAGGTTTTCTTAATGAAAAAGCCCATAAAAAACCATACTCATTGCCTATTACCATACTCATTGCCTATTACCATACTCACAGCCACTTAGGTGAAATCCAGTATGTAATTTCAAACCAGTCTCCATGGAATGAATGAATTTATCAACTACATGAGATTTGCATTCCCTGAGCTATTGGCTGTATGCCTAACACCTATTAACCCTGTCTATCAATCTATCTGAAAAACAAATATAATTGAATGCAGATAGCCAGCTCCTTGGGTCTTAATTTACACACACAGACAATGTACTGTAAAGCATGAGAACAGTGCAGCTGCTCCTAACATAGTCATTCCAAGTACCCCCAAAAATGGTATAAAAGTATTGTGCTTTGACCTGACCTCCAACTAGATCCTCACCTGTGATTCTAATCTGCACAGTCATCTGCATAAATAAAACATAAACCTGCTTATTGTACCTAACACCAGGTTGCCCTTTTGTTTAAAATGTTAGAAAATATAAAACCACAATTATCAGAACAGTTTCCTCTATAGTGTATTAGACCATTAAAATGGTAAAGAAAAAAACTCCCATTTTGCACAAAATACATTATCTTCTAAAGCTGTTCAGAATACGACAAGTAACTCAGCTGGAATTAATTGTAACAGCCATTCATCCACCTAAGTGTTAAGTTCAGGTTATGTTTCGTGTCACCAAACTCTGCCAAGATATGAAAAATATTGATTTAAGAGTTTACTCCACCACTGTTTCTCTTTTTTTATTTACTCTTTTCAATGAGATCAAAGAGGTGTTTTCAGAGGCACAAGAACCCTTTAAACAAGCCTGACTACAGTTTAGCTTTCCAGGCCCACAGCATTCAAGATAAGATTCAAATATGAAATGCTGGATGCTTATCTGAATTGGAATCCACATCCAAACCACCTCAAGTGAGTTTTTATATCAAGCAGTCCTCAGGTTGCTTTAGTAATCAGCAACACAGACGGCACTTGGAGATGGTGAGAAATTCATAATTGAATTACAAGGATGACTGCCTAATCCCCTTGAATAAAACAGACCCAAAAGGTAAAATAAACAACATGTCCACCTTATTTTAATGAGATTCTTCAGCATAAAAGAGGTAAATGTAGTCAGTCAATCCATAAATAGCTGCTGAAAGTGTAAATGCTTATCACTTAAATCCAAGTTTAACTGTAGCATAAACTTAATTTAAACAAGAATAGACTACATGACAACTACATTGTAGTAACCGAACATACAATTCCTTGGTGCTTCATGATAGTTTGCAGAGAAAAAACATATTTGAGCTTTGGCTCCCAGCGGAACTGTGTGCTAGGCGAAAGGTCTAGCCCTACTAGATCAGAGTTGCTTCCTTCACAGTCCCAAATTAAACCAATAAAAGATGCTCTATTTTCCAGGAAATATTGATTGTCACAATTGATACTGCAATTAATATCCACCAAGATACAGCAATGATGACCCGATTAGATTAAATCTGACAAATAAAAATATATTATTAATTTAATATTAGGAATATTAAAAGGCTCTAAAGGAGGAAAATGAACAGTAGTAAAAATTGTTTAAATTAGTAATAAAGGGAGAATCCCCAGTATTTATTTGAAATCCACTATGATTCTGCAGCCGATAAAACTAAAGTGGCTCAATTTTCAAACCAACTATTTTCAGATTTGATTTTCAGTCCATCATTTGTGACAACGCACGTGCCCTTCACAAGAGGAGCATTAACCCAGGCAGCCACCCCGGCAGCAGCCTGCTCGTCCCCGCTGCTCTCTTTGATGTGAGCTGCCGTTTCAGGCAGCACACTCAATTTTTTGCTACACCGGGATGCAAAGTGTGTTTGCGGTATGTTTTGTTGCTAAAGCTTACAAAGCTCTGCTTATACCATAACTACAGTAAATGAACTTTGTTTACTGCAGTCATTTCCACTTTATCAATAAATTTTACAGCTTTGCTCCAGTCACAAAAGCTGCCCTTTTGAGTACACTAATAATGGCGTTGCCCAAACAGAAACCACAAAAAGACTATATTTAATAGAAAATTTGTAGTTCTCTCTTTTTTTTTTTTTTGGCAACCTAAAGAGAGTATTTGAACACGCAACTGCTTTATGTGACATAGAATAGGTAGATTTATTAGCTAGGAAACACAAAAAGCCCCATAAAACTAAATCTTCAAAGAATATTTTCCTGGTGTCTATCACTAAGTAAATATAATCTATAAATTCCTCCAAGGTTAAATGGAAGAGATAAAACCCACTGTTATAATTACAAGCCAAAGATATTAAAACACACTATTCACTTCATGAATAAATATATATGGAAAACCTTGCACTTGTAGTCGCTGCTGGTACAGCTGCTCCCAGGGGTGAGATAATAACTACGAAGAAACAGACTTGCACTCTCAGCAAAAACAGAAAAGTTTATGTCCTGAAAATCAGTTATATAGTCACATTTCTTTATACTGGCAAACAGTGAACAAACAGGTCAACATGCTTTGGCATCTAACCACCTCCCTCAGGACCCAGTGAGGAAGGCGATTCAAGCCCTGTTGTTTTTATTTTTGTTTTTTGCAATGGTGCACTAACATTGGCGCTCAGCTGAAATACTGCAAGCATTCAAGTGTTGAAAGGTCAAGAGAAGATCTGTTTTTATAAGGGGCTAACTCTGCATTGCACCAAGTCCCCTTTAAAAAAGTCTATAAAGGCAGCGATTTTCTAATTTGAGAATCTCAGAATGCTCCGAGGACCCAGCAGACAAAGCGCCAACATTCCCAGTTTTGGGCCGCAGCTCCACGAAGTCTGCGGAATAGGAAGCGGCTCAAGTGGCTGCTGCTGTAACAGAAGCTTTGGGCTATTTCTATTTAGCAAAAAGTCAGATGCTGTCATTTGATTCTGATTTTTGAAACTGGTTTATTAGACAGCCGCATGCCAACACTTGATTCTTTTCTGAGTTCCTAATATCAGAAAATCCTCTCCATTGGTGTGCGAATGAAAGGTGGTCTGCAGTTTTTTTCTGTCCATTACTTACAGGTTATAATCCCTTCTTTTATCAAACACATCCATGCTAAAAGGCATGCAGTTCACAGGCACCGCTGGACACGCCGATTCCGATATGTCCATCTTGACTAAGTACAAAAAGGACAGCAGGTATTCATCACTACAGACAATTTCTCAGAATATAGACAAATCAATTCAAATTCACTTTGATGGCAAAAGTAAAAGGGAAAGAAGCTTAAGTCCTGTTATTGTATCATTGGAACTAAAATACAAGTCCTTTTCTACTACCCTACGCAGCAGAGCCCTCAATCTTGTCATATAAAACCCTTACGGAGATTTTGTTCGCAGCACCTGCACTGACATCACCCGTCCAAGTTAACAGTCCTAAAGAAAGCTGTCCTATTATTGAAAAACACACTTATTTTAAGGCAAGCAAAAACCCATTTTATTTCTGACAAGACTATTTTTAGTATCTAAAATACTAAGATCATCACACTGCTTTGTTGACTTACGAGAAAAACTCTTTTCTCCACCATCATCCCTTATAAAGCCTATTTATCCAATCCCAAACCAACATATTGGTTCATGTCATTAAGGAGAGGAAAAAATAAAAAACACAGTAAGAACGAGCTTGCTTTTGTTCTTCTTTAACAGAGCTCAGAGCAAAGAGAAAGAGAAATGTTCAAACTGGATAAAATAATTACCCTCTCTCTGTCTGCCTTACTTCACAGCCTCAAAATTCCTCATTAACAAACTTGAAGCATTTAGACACAAAAGAGTAGCCCTCCTTTGCCCTCCAGCTCCAGGCGATGCAAAGGTTCCATCTCGACTTCCTCAATCACAAAAGCTTTTCTCTACCAAGGCCCAAAGCCAAGGCCGCTCGCACGGCCGCTGCCTTGGGGCGCCTTCTCTGGAGCGCAGAGCACTGAGAAACGCTGCTCTGCCCAATGACAGAATCAGACAAGAACAGAGGCAACGTTTTGTGAGTGACAACGCATTAGTTTTACAATATTTAACGTTCCCCAAGGCACTTGAACGGATCTTACACAGTCTACCTCCCATCGAGCACCCCACGGCCACCTGCTTGGATTATTTGTTACTTCGTTGTTATTAACTGTTATTGTCTGCACTCAGTGCTCCATGCAGCTTCACTACTTCAACGTAAGCCTAAGCCTGGCTTCATGGCTCTTCCAGAGTCAGGAAACAAGGAACTGAAGTGGAAACTGTCTGCAGTGAAGGATTCAGTGCTGCTCCTGCTCTCCAACAGCTCTGGAACACGTCACTGGCTCACAGCAGCACAGAGCCCTTCTGCCTCTCCCTGGGACAAGAGTCAACTGGTCACTGAGGAACAGCACTGAAGTCACAGACGTGCGGGAGCTGCATCTCCACATCTTAACTGTGCAACCCCCAGGGCAACAACTGAAGCCAACACAGAACAAAGTATTTCTAAAAACATGTAATTTTCACAACTGATCTTAGTCAAAAGTCCATCCACTTGAACTCTGAAAGTGATTATCACCCAGCTCAAAATAACAACGTTCCTAAATTACATTCTCAACCTTGTCAGTAAAAAAAGAGATTTTCTCCAGACTCCATTATCCATTTCCTTTACAAAAATAATTGTCATCTGAAATGACACTATGCATAATGATGGTGTATTTATAGCAATAATAGCTAGAAACAATTCAACTTAAAGGAATTTACCTAAATTCTAGGTAGATACTGCACATCTACTTACAATCATTTAATTGGAGTTCAAAGAATTGGCAGGATTTCATGCTGTTGATCACAAATTCTTAAATGCATTTTAGTTAATGGGTTTGTAAAATTATGCACATCTTGTCTTAGATAAATGCCTAATTACAAATCCTTCAGAAAAGCCTTATCTCTGGATCATTCTTGAAAAAGAGAGGTTAACAGAGACCTGAATGCAAATTCCCAAGTAGTCAGACCGTGCATGTCAACCAGAGTTCTCTGAGCTTGTTCAGCGCAAACACTTTTTGTTCTTGCAGTAGATTGCTGAAGTAAATAACACTCATTTGATTATGTGTTTTATAGAAAATATATGTGGGTTAGTTAAGGTTTGTGTCAGTTATGTCCCTCTGGCCCTCAATCAAAGCCTTGATTTTGCATAGTTGTATGGAAGAAGCTAAATCACTTTTCCAATTACACAGTCTAAAATGCACGTCTCTTCAGAGAATCAGCCTAGGGTCTAAAAAACATTTACATCCTTATCTTGCAAATCAGACAATTTAGGTAATCTCCTTCAAACACACTCATTGAAATGGCAGTCAAATTTCGCAGGTATTACAGCCTATACGTGCAGGACAAGTCAAAGAGCCAAATACAAACTCACCCACCTCAAGATAAAACACGAGATACTTCAATGCTTTGCTCTTTCTGAGCCACACTTCAGACTTGTAATCTGGATTTTCCCTGCCAGGAGGGGCTGAGTTAACACTAGCAATGAGGAAACCATTAATACACAGAATCCAGTGGTGTTTCATGTTAAAAGCACTTGTTAGTGTGATACTTTTCTTCCTGTAGAGAGAGTATTTCCTGCTGTTTCTAGTAATATTACTAGAAATAAATACCATCCCATGTCAGGTTATTGCAACGTATCACTATCGACAGCAATGCAGTTTCCAACAGGAAGCATCCTTCATAAAAATATGATCTGATATCAGTATTCTGCAACTCCTTTTATTCACTTATGTGAATAACAGATCTTCCATTTTTAATACAACTGGAAACAAGAATTATTTGACTACAATGACCTCAGCAAACCTAAGGCAATCCACTTACTGAACCACTGCAGACTGGATCTTATATTTATTTTAGTGAGTTATGAGGGATGTTTACTCTGTCATATATACTCAGAAATAAAAAAACTTTTCACAAAAATATTTTAAGTTTTTGTTTCACGAAGATATTTTCACTAATCCAGCCCACAAAATACATGTGAGTAGAAGACTGCATTACAAGGTTTTCAGTGAAGCCAGAAAAGACAGGTCCCCATTTCCACCCCCTTTACTGATGCTCACTTTAAAATGACACATCACAAACCAAGCAGTAAGAGGTATCAGTTCATCTTCAGCAGGATTCTCTCCCTCATTTCTGCGTTCACGCCTGTTACGTAAACTTGTTTGAAAATCCAAAAGTATTTAGATTTGTCTCCTGAGGAATTCAGCCAAAAGGACACTTTTTGCTAAGATGGAACTTTAACACTGTGAAACACCCCCTTGTTGGAAGTACTGAGGCAGAAACACGTGTCCTACACCTAAATTCAAGCGTATCCACTAGGTTTTGCAGTAGACTCTGAGTGTCGCAGGTCTTTGCTCCCAGCAAACCGTGTCTCCAACATCCATGACTTACACAGAACCATGTAAACAAATAAGGTGATAGTCTTAACCCACATCTGGAAGGATTATACCTGTTATCTTTATATGAATCCCTTCTGCAAATATTTGGAGGAACTAAAGATTCACTGAGCACAGAAACCAGCTCTGGTCTCCCACCTCCCCAGAGCAGCAGCTCAGCACTGACGGGATGAGGAAAGTTGTAGGTACCAATGTCCCATATTTGCTGCAGTTTAAGAGATGACTTCATTTCCCATCCCAGATTTCCAAACAATGCTTAATTTAACACATTAAAGCCCTGCTTTGGGCATTCTCATTGTGTTTTTGCTCTGTACAATAGAGTACATTTAGCTCAGAAGAATGCTGCCGCTATTGAATGCTGCACTGAAATTATGGAAATCCAGATTTACTTCTTGCATCCACTTTTCCACCACAGCACACAGTTTTGGTGAAGGCCAAGGGGCCTTTCACCAGCTCAGATAAGCTTCTGATTCAGAACAGGCGGAAAAGGCCAAGAATCCATGAAATCCCATCTCATTTCATGCACATACCAAAAAGCCTCACAAGGCTTCACAAGGACTTAGTCTACTAATTCTGCTACATTATAATGTCTTCTAACGCAGTTAAACAAAATTGCAGAAGTTTCTTTCCTCCAAGTAATTTCTTTTAAAGATAAAGAACCAGGCATGAGAAACATACTCATTTAAAAATAAAACATATCTGATCTAGATTAAAAAAAAAAAAAGGCCCAGGCCAGATAAACTACAGCTCAAAGTCACAGGGGGGCAATAATACAGCAGTTACTGTACTTACTCATGTGCAGCCCCACAAGCCAGCAGCAGAACTATTCCTTTAACAGTATACTTGATAAGTTGGGATCTTAGTATCTTCTAAGTAATTCTAAATAGATTTCGACTGCTAGCGTATTTTCTTCGTGGGATGCACAGGTGAAAGGAACAGTGCTGCCCATATATTCTATAACTTCACTTTTTAAAAAGTCCTTTTACCTAATACTAAACCCCATTTAGGTCCCAGGGAACACCCTAATTAGTGTTAACATTCTCAGTGACTCAGATCTCTCAAAACCACCCTGAGCGCTCCTTATAGATAAACTCGCACAATAACAACCTTAACATAAAAATCTCTAAAACATTTTGAAATCAAGTCTTATGAAGACAATATATATTTAGACCTAATTGAGACTCCATAATGCCTTATTTGGCTTCCCAGTTAAATAATGTGATTACGTATTCCAGTATTTATTTTTGTATGACACACAGTAGTATGTTGAAAAGGGCTAATCTGGTCCCAAGCAAGATCTGTTTGCACGAGTCCTCTTTGCAGGACGATTCCGTAAATATGCAAAACTTATTATGCACATAAGCATTTTCCCTGGTTTCCATGACATTATCTGTGCCAATACAAATAACTTGGACATTTAAGTATTTACAGGACTGCAATTAAAATCCGACTTTTTACATTAGACCAGCCTCTCCACATACCAGTATGGATACCTGGGACTTTTCCCCGCAGGGATGAAAATCCTGTAATAATCTGGTTTTAGTTTCCCTAAATCAAAGGATGAAATCAGTGCTTAATGCACCTTGCGGCGCCCAAATGCAGCCAAGCTGGTTTCTGCTGAGGAGGCCAGGGAGAGCCCAGCTCTGCTGAGCGGCTGGAAAGGCAGCGCTGCAGGTGGGGACTGCGACGGCAGCCGCGGAGCAGGGACGGCTGCACGTGCGAGTCCATAATCCCGCTCCGATGGCATAACCCTCCTCTGAAAAAAAAAGGAAGGGAGGTGGAGGGGAAGAAAAGTACGTTTCTAATCTGTTTATTGTGATCACCAAGCACAGAAGAAAATGCGATAATAAGCAGAGACTATTATTACTTATCCATTGTAATTCACAAAACAAGAAATTAGGTAATTATGTTAATGAGATAATATTCGCAGCCCAGAATTTAAAGAACTATTATGCAAATACATCGCGAACAGGGAAAGGCAGCAGAAGGAGCGGCATAGTCGAGCAATTACGCCAGGACGCACACATCCCGCTGAACTTTAATTCCAATGAACGGAATTAAATTACGTTTTTTTGTACTCTTCTAAACACGAAGCACCGCCAGCCCAGCCCTCCCACACAGGCAGCATCCATACGTGCCAGCACACACAGCAAACGTGAGTCTGCACAGGAGCTGGTTTCATTACCAGTTTTTAAAAACCAGAGCAGCTAAAGCATATTTTTTTCACACAAAATCTATGGAAATCCTCCTTTTTATTCATCTCAAATCCCATAGGTCACTCACCCACCACTCGGCCTGGTGCTTGGTGTCCGTGTCCGGCACAGGCAATATATTTTCCTCTTTCCCCCCTCCTTGCAGTTGCTCCCCATTAACTTGCAGGGCTGACGATTGTAGTAAGGCGAGAACTTTGTCCTGCCATCCTCACTAGTTCACAAAGATGACTGCTGCCGTGAGCGAGAAAGGCCTTTGCATTAATGGAGCAAAGCTTCTTGTGCAACAGTTGTATCAAACCATGACATTGGAAACGTTTTGTTGGTTGAATTTAGTCATTTTTGGCCAGGTTAATGCTTAAAAAATTTTTCTTAGGAAGTAAATGTATAAATTTCCATCTCATTTCAATACTTTACATAATCATGAAAGCTTAATGCTATGCCTAACTTTCAGGAGGGAAGAGAAATATGCTGCATATTACATAGTTTTTTTCTCCTCTCTTTTTTTTTGAGAAGATTCAAAATTCTTATCATTAATTCACTCAGGTTTAATGAATATTTCCTCTACTTATGTTCCCCCTACCTGCCCAGCATTTTTTCTTACTGCAGACATGCATATAATTGATGGTTTGCACAGAAAAGAATACTTTATGTCAAATACAAACCAAGATTTCCATGATAGGTAAGATTTTGCTACATGCATCTCATTAGCAAGGACTATATTATGCTTTTAGCGATAGGCATTCACTACTTTCTAGACACTAGCTTTTCATAAGAATAAGAAAAAAAAAACTGTCCTACTGTGAGTACGGCTTGAATGAAGCTATGTTATAATTTTTACATTTGAATTACAGAGCCTAGTTTTAGAAAAATAAGAGATTACATTTGTTCTTTCTGCTAAGTGAACTGCACCAGTTTTCAGGTGCTTGATAAATTAAGAATCAAGTATGATTTCATCTATTCTTGAAATTGCACAGGGATGTTATGATCTTACTGGTATTTCTTAAACAGACATCACTAGAGAAGAAAAATGTACTCTTGCTACTGTTACTGGCATTCCACTGGATTTTAGCAACAAAACTCTTATTATCTTATTATCTTGCAATTAAAATAAATAAATCATAGCAACAGAGGTCAACTTAAGCAGCACGTGGCTTGAAGACATTGGGAGTATTTTAAATGAGCTTACAGATTTAAAACAGCATGCTCTAAAGCTCTTGGAGGAGTGCTTTACCTCTTCACATTAGAAGTATATAGCTGTAAGCTGAATGAATCATAAAGTATAAATATGAGAGAGGATAAAGAACAGGAGGAGCTATTTTACCTATGTCAGAACCTAAACGTTTCCATGCGTGTGAGAGGTTTTATTAGAAAAGAATCTCAGGCATTAACCTGAAATCCTGGCACAGACGGCCTTTCCAGCCGCCACCCCCAAAGCCGGCTGCGTTCCCTCCTCCCGTTGCTCAGTACCGCTCACAACCTGCATTCAGCCTGTTACCAGGGCTCGGACCAGCAGAGAGGAAAGGTGATTTTCTCTCCCTCCCTTCCTCCCTATTTTCCGAGGCAGCTGCAATGCATTTCACATTTATATTTGCTCCACAGATCCTTTTCAGCCTTTTAAATCCCTCCCAAAAACACTTCTCTCACAAAAATCTTTCTCCTCTCTCTGTATAAATTTATGATATATTTTCCTGAATAGCTTTGTTAAATCACTGCCAAATTTCCATCTCCTAATACCCAGTAGCTGGAAGCTGAAAATGGACTGATTTAGATTACAAATAAGGCACACAGTTCTACCATGTGGATAATCAAACCCTAGACCAATTTACCTACAGGTGTACAGATGAATTCCCCATCACTTGAAGCCTCAAAAGCAGCATTCAATATCCTTTTTAAAATTTAAGCTCTAAATCAACTAGAGACCATTATACGTGATGCAAGAGTTACTGGATGAAATTCTATGCCTGTGTTGCACAGCAGAACAGACCAAGTGATCATTATAGGCTATTTAGCCTTAAAATCTGTTAATATTTTATCAGGGAAATTACACAAAGGCCCCATAAGCCCATGTAGTTATTGAGTGGGAAGATCAGGAAGCAAACCTAAGCAGTAAAACCTCTATAACCGATAGCAGAATGGGGAGGCAGAATCTGAACAAAGCAAGTTTCAATTAAGATTGGCAACTCGGACAATGTTTCAATGAATTACTGAATTTCTTTAAAAATATACTACAATTTTGTACTGCAGAAAGCCAGAAAAATCTAAAATAAGAAAAAACCTTCAGGGCTCTGAGGCCCTGAGGAGATTGGTAGGGGGGAAGACTTTTGTACACCCACCGTGCTTGGTCCATGAAGTTCATTAATAAAGCTATAGTAATTTTAAAAGATTACATTACAGGTAATAACATTAAAAAAGGCAAAAAGAGCAGGCAAGCAATAGCTACATAATAAACAGGCTAGGAAAGCTTTTAGAAAAAAATAAAACAAGGTAAATCCTAATGGAGCAACACTCACTGTCCACTATTTTCATTACTGTTGTTCCAAGGGAAGTCACTTAACCAGGCAGTAGCACCGCTGGAGCTTGGGACACTGAACAGCATCTTCCCTACTCATAGCATAAAAGAAAATGCACGTTTGAGAAAATGTGTACGACTCCCCAGTTCTGTGGGCACAAGCAGAAATCTGGAACCTGGGCACTTTTCTCCAAATTCTCCCACTTCTGTTATTAAATTCTGTTTACATGACCAAGACACCACTTGTGTTACAGAAGCATCAAAAGCCATGCCTCTCTGCAATGCCATCTGAGTACACCCCTTACTGATTTCTCTAAAGCAAGGCAGAGCTATGTTCCTAGAGTTGAATTGCTTTATATATTATTAGTCCTCTACTAAAAAAAACTATGTATTTTTAGATCTGTAAGCTTTAATCATCATGCTTTAGTATCTTTTTTTGTTTGTTTTTGCAGACGTGCGTGCAAGCCGTTCAAACTGCCAGGGTGCTTCCTTAAAAAAAAAAAAAAACCTGCATGGGAAAAACTGAACATGGAAAAACTGCCGGAAAGTGTTCAGGTTACATCTCCTACTCTGGTTATAGCTTCCATAGACTGAAGGGTGTGCATAGGAATAATTCAGCTTCCATTTCTGAACTGCAGCTACCACAGTGGAAGGAAAGAGAAGGAGATTACAGTAGGGTGGATGTCTCCCAAAGCAATTTTACAATAAGCAAAGTTAATGAAATGCTATCAGAAGGTCATTATTTATCCATGTTTAATACTTCAACAGAAGGAAGTACAAGAAACTTAATAGCGAGTTCATTGATTTGCATTGTAAGATTGTTGGGAGTTTTTCTGTGAAAAATCATGGCCAGTACCAGTAACACCAGGCACATCTGCACTGAGTTTTAGTGCAAGGCAGTGTCTGAGGCCATTCACCTTCTCACTGCTTGGAGTTTGGAAGCTAGAACAAATTACAAAGCAGATCTAACCAATATTCCCTACTTCAAACTTTTTCATGGTAGTTGAATTAGAGGCCAAGTTTAGTGAAAGAGCAGCAAAATATTCCCCAAGGGAGCACGACTGCACTGCACTGATGATGTAACGGGCAACCCCACAAGCCCTCTGTGTCCTATACTTCACACAGTTAGTGCGAAAGAGTTGGTTTTAGTATAGCTAATGATTTATATTTATTAATAAAAGTGACACACAACCCTCTTGCCAAGTTCTCTAAGTAGCAAGTGTGCCCTGCATTGTTAATCCTGTTTTCTGAAAACATTACAGTCTTGAGAATAGGCAGTGGGATAGTGCCAATTTGGAAGTTGCTACCTGATTATCAAAATGTAAGGGCACACGCGGAGCTGCAAGAGGGCTGCTGCTGCAAAGCACAGAGCCCGTCTGCTCTCGCTTACGGTATTTGCACGGGGCCAATGAATCTCTCTAAGTGATTCTCCTGTTAGCTGGAACTTGCCGAGTGCAGGCAAGACAGCGCTCTCCCCTCCCTTCTCGCCTACAGAGGCTACAGCAGTCTTATTCTTTCCTTTCGAACACTAGAAAACAAAAAATATTACCTTTCATTAACTATCACACTTTGGAAATATATGAGAGTTGAAAAAAAAAGACTTAGATGTACAGAAATGGTAATTCCCTATGGATTATCAGCTAGCTGGCCAATAGATGTTACTATCTGCTAAAATGAATGTATTTTTCTCTACCAAAATAAAACCACCTCCATTTTCTATTTTCCCAGCTGCTGTGTTCTGCAAGTACCCTTCAGTTCAACAAATCACTTGAACATATACTTATGTTCACTTAAATTCATTCTGGCTACAGCTATTCTCATATGAAGTATTAGGCACAGACTTTATTTTATTGAACACTGATAATGGCACACTATGAGACTTCATATTACTTTCCTGGCTCACCTTGTATCTCTCAATGATTGTTGCAATTTCAGTTATATTTATTTGGAGATATTTTGGTAATACAGCACTCGATACATAGGTATGCTTAAAGAAAAAAGCTGGTGTTATAATATCATAGACCCTTTATAGTAAAATTGCTGCAAAGAGCCAGGCTCATTAGTACCAAACCAACACCCAACCCTTCGCTCATGAGAAATCAAGTGCATACATTTCTCTTGGGCTATAGAAAAACCTAAGTTTCTAGGGATCCTGGATGTTAAGTTTCCTGTTGGAGGAAACGTCATGCTCCAGTCTTACACACCAGAGGACTTAAGGACAAAATTTCCATCCATATGGATTCCAACAGAAAAAGTTTACGATATCCAAGTCTACATTCAGCAAGCTTTTAGATCTTACAAGTCTAAGAGCAACTCAGAGACGGTGTTCTGAAAACCACCAGACTGTCCAACTTGCCATAAGTAAAGTCTATAATTAAACAAAAGCACTGCAGAAACTACTTTTTCAAAGGAATTCAGCACTGAGTTCATTAGACCTCGTATTTTCCTTCCATTCTCTAGAAAGACACTTCCCAGGTGCGCAGAGCTGCACTACTAAGTCTCCCTGTTTGGCACAAGACGTGCATAGGACGACAGTGTGCCCCCAAGGGCCTCTTCTGAATTAATCAGTCAACTGGTTTCTGCTCAAGTTTCAGCTCACAGTTCCAGTAAGATGATTACAGCATCTTTGGCCTGCGAACTGATGGTAATAAGCACACAGAAATAAGTCCTGAAATTCAGCAGAAGCTGAAATGGGAGAGAAGAAAAGAAAAAGGAACTTCTAATAAAAAATTCTCACATCAATCCTTCTTTTCATCTTCTTCAGCTGTAACACCTCCTCTGGTGGTTTCTCCAAGCTTCGTATTATTTAGATTGCTATGTGCAGAGTTCTAAGTCTTGCCTTTTCCTTCTACATAAAAAAGGGTAATTAAAAAACAAAGAAAATACATCAAGTCTCACATCTGAAATGACCATTTCACCTCGGGCATAGCAGGATGGCGGTTCAGCTGTGCTGTTTGTGTGCTTTTCAGGAAATGGGACGTTGTAGGTGGAAGAAAAGCTGTCTGTACTCCAATACAGAAGGAATCTGCAAAAACAAGTGCAACTGGATTGCCACCCTAGCCTGATGAAATAATAGCTGGTCCTGGTTGTGTCATCTGCTGCACGAACCTTCCAGGGTTGCAAGCTAAGGAGCAAGAATCCCGAGGGGCAGCGCTGAGTTCACTCAGCAAAAGCAGGTGTTGGTGACAGGAGCCCAAGACGGGATATCCCCGTGCTGCTCCTGTGGCGCACCAAGGAGACCAAGGATCACTTCTACGGCTTTTGGAAGATTTAAGGTTCCATTCTTTCCAGAGAAAAATCTTACGAGTTTTGGAGACCTGCTAGGGAAGATCATCCCTCTCATGTCTGGCCCCTTCAGTGCTGTCACATCTCTGCAGACACGTGGTTTTGTATGCTGAAGTCAATAATGTCCATTACACTAAAGCTGTTTTACTTGGGCTTCAACATGTGCTGTGGATCCATCTGTGGTCTTGACTTTAGTAAAAGGTACCTGAAAACCTCACTGTCAACTCATTCCTGATGATTACAGTGGCACAATACACAGCAGCTGAACTACTCCATGCGTTTTTTTCCCTCCTCATTCAAAAAAAAAAAAAAAAAAGGAAACACGAACTAATGACTTGAAAACCCTAAAGCAATCTTTCAAGCTTCTCCCTGAAGTTTCAGTAATACAGATAGGTCTCACACCAAGGTTGGTGGTCAATATTGCAAGGGTAGGAAATGCATTTTGACCTGACCAGGAAGCCAGAGCTGAATCTGATTTTTACAATGACAAAGGCCTAACTGCCAAAACTAGGGCTAAAGGAAGAGTGCAAACAGAAAATAATTACTTCACATATAAAAGACAGTTTCAAAGACAAAATAAAGTATGAGGTGTAATTTAATTGAAGACGCTAGAGTATTCCCCACATTATACCAAGTGTTCATACACAATCACTCAGGCAAATAAGTAAAATGCAATACAAACGGATAAAGTTTCCCAACAAATTTTGAAGCCTTTATCTTTTCTCCTATGAATCATATACAGAAGTTGCACAGGTCTCCGAAGGATAACACCTCCAAAAATTAATTACCTCCATCCCAGATAAAGGAAAACATTAAGCATCATTTTGTTCATCCATTCGTTTGCGGAGATAGTTTATTGTGAAAAACTGGATTATGAGCCAAATCCCCCTTCCATTGTTTTCCGCTGCAAAGCTCCCAGTCACTTGGGCTGCTTTCTCCATAGCACGCGGTTTGCAGCGTCAGAGACAAATTCCTCACAAAAATGAAAGAGTCCCAGCTTGAGACAGAGAATACTCAGGTTTTTAACCACCGCCTTGTCATGTGAAAATGCATTTTCTCCTTCCACAGCATCAGGAAGCACCGGACCAAGTAATTGAGGCACTTGCACAGAAGCGACACGGGAACAGATGCTGCAGATAAAGCTGTGCGGATCAAACTGCCTTGCGCTCTCCTTCCCTCACACCCCTGCCAGCTTCCAGAGACCACTGGGGGCTGCAGGCGTGGGGCAAGCGGCGTTTGCAAGTCAGCATCAAAAAAGGAGATAGGAGAACATAGGCCTGTGTAATTAGCTTGAGTGAGTCGGCAGAAGCGTCACCAGTCACACCTACCTCTAGCTTTTGCGCAGTGACTCCATAAACTGGGTAGCAAAAAGAGGGGCACTAATACATTTAAAAAGCAGAATTTCAGCCCACACTCCCACTACTTCTGCCTTATCAACACAAGATGAATGTCAGTGATACAGGAATGCAATAGCAGGCAAATTATTCTTTTACAATTTTATTTATAACATTATATTTTCTCTGAGATACTGAAGCAGGGAAATAGCAAAACATAGTACACGAATTACCCAGGTTGTTTTTGTTTTTAAGAGAAATATCTTTACATCCCTATAGCATAATGCTCTGAGATTCGTTTTAGAATTTAATGCCAGAATGGACTGAGAAAAACGCTCTTGAACAGCGTTGCCAGGAGAATACCAACGTGAGCCGCAGGTGACATCAACCCAATTGTACGGAGAACCTCTGGGAAGGCTCTGCTCTTGACAGGGCCCAAACACAACACAGGTCTTCCTGGGTCTGAACAAAACACCATGGATTTGATGCAGATTCTCTGCTGTGCTCGTGGAATGGACACACCAGGGCTGTGTCTAATCGGGTCCTATATAAAAGTCCTCATAATTACTTTTAGACGGAAACCATTTCTTCTTTTCCTGCGAAACAAACCTGCCTTTTCCCCATCCCATTTACAGTGCCAACTCCTGTCCCCTGCTTTCCACGCCACAGGGCTGCTGTAGATCAAGGAGAAGTGGAATCAAAGGTAACGCGGGACTCACGGTTCAGGAATTGTTGCTTTGCAATAGATTCTAACCTATCTGCATGAATTAAAGTACTAATGAGCTAAACGGCACAGCGACCGACTAAAGAAAATCAGAGTGGGATGATTTTATAATACCATCTATGTGCACTGTGGAGTAAATCAAAGGAACCCATTTATTAATATTTCATTGCTTGTAACTTAGTAAATAAAAACTGCAAATTCAGTGGTCAGAGCGGGTGTAATAAAGCAAGCTACAGATGCCACACACTGCAAAAATGAGCAAAAGTGAATCTTAAAGCAGTAAAAGACCTACTTTAAAAAGTCAGCTCTTTTAAAAGACACCTAATGCGTCAAATCAACTAAACTACATGTCAGTTTTCAC
The DNA here is from genome assembly GCA_013389825.1 of Crypturellus undulatus. NCBI lineage: Eukaryota > Metazoa > Chordata > Aves > Tinamiformes > Tinamidae > Crypturellus > Crypturellus undulatus. Next base: position 44,169 of record VWPW01011273.1, on the reverse strand, counting down.
TAGATTAAAAAAGTTTCAGGAACCTTCCACACTCAGTGCATAGTCATGCCAAAAGTGCATTTCTGAGTGGAAAGCGTAAATCACAGCAAGGGAAGAGAAGAATTTGAAGTCCGTCACAGAGGACTTCTTCAACCAACACGAATTTCCTGGGCACCAAATGGTGCAGTAGAAGGAAAATGGGAGAAAGAGACCCTGCTGCTCCTTGCTGTCCAAGGGGATGGACAACTATGGAGAACCACAGTGACACACGGTGATCCAGCTCCACGCAGCCCACTGGCGGCAGCAGAAGTGCTGGCAAAGCCCCGTGCTGGGCTGCAGAGATGCCCGGCCGTGTTCCAATAAACCATCCACGTGCTCGCTGCACAAGCACCGTCCTGGAAGGCAGTTGAAGGCTGAAGGAAGAGTTTGTCATTGCGATTCTGCTAGGGACAGGGCACGCTGGCAGACCCACTCTGAGCATTCCCCCGGCCATGTCTGCTGAGGGAGAGCATGCTAAAGAGGCACTGTTAGGGACAGATTTGCCAGTCAGGAATCTCTGCTTTTACCAACTATTATTTAGTTATCTTGAATCATTTAGCAAGAACAAGAGAAGTATACACACACACAAAAAGAATACATTAATCTTACATGGTTCAAAACTTGAGATTCAAGTTGATTCTGCACTCACACCTATTTCTAACAAACCACATGCAGGAGCACATTGTTTTAAATATCATTTTTGGGACTATTTATTCGAGACCGTTTTCTTTCACAACCATTCCCACACTATTGCCTTATTACCTCCAGATCCGAGTGTCATTGACACAGTTTAATGTGCTACACCGGGGCAGTACCCATCTTGTTTTCCTAGGCCTTTTCGCCGAGTGGAAGAAGAGTCATCACAGAACATGTAAAATAAAATCCAACAGGAAACACTCACAGAGACCTAAGTTTTGTTTTTATCTGAATTTAAACAGAACAGTAAAAAGGCTGCTCACTTACATGAATAATCCTGAATTTCAATATTCACTGGGTTCTTGTAATCCTATATGAGACTCTGCAACAGAACTGGCTCTTTCCTTGGAAAACCCCAAACAAAAAAGGCAACCACAGTCTAGACAAAACAGAAAAGGAGTACATACCTGGGCCATGTCAGTCTCCGCATATCTATAATGGAAGGCATGAGAGATTTTAAAAATATCATTTACTCCTGTCAAAAGGAAGACAGTCAACAAATAGGAAGGGGAAAAAGAGGAGAAAAGAAAAAAAGAAAATAAGTCCCTGAGAGTCTGCATCTCCTGAGCTCTAGAAGACTAGTCACATGGCATCACTAGATTGCCATTCACGCATCTTTCCAAAGTCTCTCATTTTGTTTTCTTATTAGGAATAATAGCTTAAGCAAGTAGAAGAACAGGGTGTATCTGGGTTGACAACAGATATAAATTCCCAAGAAATGAGAGTGGGGAAAAAAATGAGAATGAATGAAATTTGGATTTAATAACTTGACAGCATGACTTTGAGCTGCTCTTTACAAAGGTATTCAAGATCACACACACAGAACAAAAAAAAAAAAAAAAAAAAATCGAGACTTGCTATATACAGTGACGTAGATCATGCAATGTTGAAATTGATCCCTAAGCTAAAGATTCAGTCCCAGTTATACTGCAGCTGTCACATGAACCAGTTTAACATCTGGAAGGTGAAATATATTCTTATTATGCCAAAGTTGATTTCTGTAATAAAAATAAACAAGCAACCACCAACTACAATTAAAGAAGCCAGTGACTTAAGTCAAGATTATAAGGAATATTTCTTAATTAATGGACTGGTCTAATCCACTTGCATTTTAGAAGAGTAATCTGCTAAAAACTCTTTGCAGCACTAATAAACAAACTAAATAAGGAGGACAGTATCTGCTGTCCCACTGTGTATGTCTAAGATGTATACAAATTACTTTGCAAATTCCTAAAAATAAAGGTACAGGTCATGCAAATTCAAACATCTCCTCAAAATCAAGTGAAATAGATTTGTAGATCAGATTCCAAGTGCAACACGTTAGACTGATAACTGCTAATTTCTGAAGAGAACTCAAAATACTCCAGGAAGAATACTTCTGGAAAATTAATGTCTTAATAAAAATGTGTAGAAGCAATAAACCCCTGAGATTAGCAGCAGAGCATCTGCTAAGTAGTTTATTTTTTATGTTAGAATAAAGTCTGACAGAGGGGTCATGCAGAGTTAGTATGTATGGCACAAGTTACAATACATTTATTTCTCTGTGAAGCATAAAATATTTACTATACTGTAATATGTTGGAAATATTAAGTTATTCCATCAAAACCACAACTCATGAAGGGTTTTTACAGATTGTGTAAGAAAATACCAGCATAAATCTTTGGTCTCTATATAGTTAGCTAAAACTACCAATGGACCCTGTATGGTTTGTTCAGACTTTGTATCTCTGGGCAAAAAGGCAAACGATTTTCTTCAGCGAGGAGCTGCGCCAGCAACGACGTCAGTGTCTGGCTGTCAGCTCGGCCATAACCTCATGGGCTCTGCTAGTGTCTAGCTATCTCTAGCGCAAGAATCACCCGTTTTCTCAGTTACATCAACCCAGATGGGCTTCCAGGTAATAACAGCAGTGCAAATAGAAGGATTCAGCCCTTCTGCATTACTTAAGTGTGCACATGCGGTACTTTAACATTCCTAGTCATTAAGTACATTATTTCACGGCAGTGTGACAGCGGCACTGATGTGGAGGACAAAGCGTCGGTCACCTATCACATTTACCTACCAACACTACAGTAGGAATAGGAAATTTTTCACGCTTGTATCCCTAGGAATTTGCAGAGGCATTCACGCTTAATTTTCAATATGCTTATGCTACATGGAAAACAGCCCTTTGCCGACCATAACCAAAATACTCTTTTGCTTAGACGTAAGTGCTCCTGTTTGTCTTCAAAACCAGCCATCTGTGGTGTAAATCTCTCGCGCTGTCAATGCAGTGGCTATTTACCACTACTTACTATTCATAAGTAACACAGACTACACTACACAAATCTGGAATTGCTTCAACTACATCTACCGAAAATGGCCACTTTCTTCTTTAATGCCATTTGACGCCTGAAAGTAATATTTTACTTCATAAAATTATCAACGTAAAATATTCTTTGTGAAAGCACAGAGACATTGAAATTTCATGCAATTATAGCAGTTATACTATGGAAAGCCTAGAATTGCATTTTATTGTATGATTCAGTGACTTTAATACTAAGTTGGGAAACAACATTCCTTTCAAATATTTGTATTTTCATTAATGTTTCAGAAGCAAATGGAACTTCTCATTTCTGTTGCTGACTGTGTTGACCTAAAGGCTACTACATAATCAATACCACTAAACATTCTTTTAAATTTACTACTTACACCTTAAGCTACTTTAATAACTAGGAGAGACTGTTTAAGAACCAACATTTTCAGTAAAAGGTCATATAAGACTGGTATAATGCCTCCTGCTACCCCAAAAAGGGGAGGTGGAGGAAGGCCTAAATTGGTCCTATCCATTTTATCTGTTAAGAGTTTTTCTGAATGCCACATAACAAAGGTTCCAGGCCTCAAATTTTATTGATTCCGATTCCTTGTCATCTTTACCATCTTGTAGAGACAAACACCACCCTGACATCAAATCACACCCCTGCCATACAGCAAATGCCCCTGCTCTGTCGTGGAGCTTAAGTGGTTGTGAGCCTTGGTCAGCTTTTCAGAGCTGTTAATTTTCTTCCAAAGCACAAAATAGAAAAAAAAAATACAAATTAGTTAACTTGAATCAAGAAGATGGGACAAGGTACACGGTTCATGGCCGCGGCACTCAGTTAAACTGTGTGTTGACCAACCAGGTAGTTTCAAGGCCAGGTTCATCTCAAGTGGGTCTAACTCGCTTCAGTAGGGACAGCCTTCCCTGAGCTGTCTAGCCTTTAGAGAAACCTTAACACGACTCACTGTGCCTGTAAGTTAAGAGGGAAAGAAGGAAATAAATTCTGCTATTAGCTTCAAATGCATGTGTTACTGCATACAACCATGTTCTGTCCTAGAACTATGTTTTCCTAGACCAATTCAATATAAAAAACATTTTTTTCCTTCCTGCTTTCCAGAGTCATGAACATTTAGAGGGCAAAACCCAACTACTATTTCTGGGGAAAAAAAAGTGAGTTGGAAACACACTTTGACTGACATGGTTAAATGAGCACTGCTTCAGCGCACAGACTTTAGTTATTTTGATAACAAGAAAGAACCATAAAAAAATACTGCATTCATCTATGTCAGACATAGAAGATCTTTACCAAGTTGATCAGGCCTTAAGTGGTTAGCAGCAAGACAAGAAATGCAATAAACAAGTACAGATTGAGGGATTGTTCACAAGGACGAGGATCAATCCCTTCAGCTGCATGAATGATCAAACCGTGTCCTCAGGCTTTGCGAGACAACTTCCCAAAATAATTGTTTCAGCGTGAACTAGTCTATTCAACAATAGCAGGGGACAACATAGGAATTCCATTATAGGACACAATATTGGGTTATAATTCAGATTACAAACGTTAAAAATAAAATATAAGCTCTGAAAAAGGGCCGGAAGCAACTGTGTTGCATGTAACCTGTGTATATTAAACCTCCAGTAACTAAAAAGAGTTGCAATTAATTACAATGTAATTATAAAAGAGAAGGAGGAGATGAGGGGGATGGAGAAGGGTACTGAAGTTCATGTAATCTGGTGGCCTGTCATTTCCTCATCGCTCACTCCAAACAGAGCCATCTTGCCCTCACAATTCAAGCAGTATTTCCGCTCCTTCAAGAAAATAAGCGACATGTGGTACGTGTGTGCGTCCCGCAGTGAGAACCACACAGGAAACGAGCGGGGCGAGTGGCCTTCGAGCTCCTCCCTGGACGTGCTGGCAAAGGGATGAAACCCGGATGGAGCGTGGAGCTCCTGGGTAACCATGCGGCCCACTGACCGCATGGGGAAACTTCCCACTTTGGGTCTAACTCCCTTCACCCCTTTCCTCAACCTCCATGAGTTTTCCTAGGAGTAAATTCACATGGGGAGACACAAACATTAGTTAACTTCAATGCCCCAGAACCAGAGAGGTTTAAAAATCACCCTAGTTCCCACAAGGCGACTGCAGGTTTTGGGCTCGCTCACGCTGCCATGAGAGGCAGAGCAGTTCTGCAGGGGAGCCCTTTGCCTCCTTTCAAAGGATTCAGAGCTTAGACAGATTAATAAATACAGCAAGCTATGAGCTAAAAAAATCAAACAGAACTTGGAGTATATTTACTCCATTTCCCCTCATGATTCTTCTCTGCACGCCTGTCAAATAAAAATCAAGGTGTATTTGGAAATCTGTTCTAGCACCTGCTTTCCAAGAGCGCACTCAGCCCTCGGAAGACAGTAATTCACTGTTTTATTGAAGGATGAAGTTTGCTGAAGACAAATATTACACACTCTGTGGTGGCTGTAGCTTTATATCTAGACACAATTGAGGGCCAAACAGGCTCACTAACGGGCTCAGCATTTGCAGATTATCAGGTTTAAAGCAATGGATTTTATTGTATGATTTAATAACAGGGAGTGCTGAGTCCAATTGTGACTGTGCCTTGTAAAAATAGGAAGAGCCAGCCCCTAATCATCAACGACCCATGGAAAGACATGTCCAAATTTCTAAGAGTTCTTGTAAATTAATCATTTTTACAGGTCAAAAAACATCAAACGTGTATTGAATATGAAGCCCCCTGGATCACCAGGGCTGGACCGATTTGGAGATTTCTCTGCAAATTGTCACTCCCTGCAGGATGCAATGTTGCTCCCCACAGCTCACAGGACCCCGCGCCGCTTGCCCCAGGGCTCTCAGCACTTGACACGCACAGGTCATTCATCACCCTTGTGGGGATGAGCTTTCTGCAGCAACTGCAGCTTATGTAAAATATATGGAATGGCCCAATCCCAGCCAGCCATCAAAAGAAACTAGTGACACCCAAAGAAACTTTTTCTGAGCTGTCCAAGGAAAATGGGAAAAACAAGGATTACACTCATACGAGAAAGGAGCCCTTCACTGGACGCACTAAGGCCTCAAGTATGGCCATATCCTGCCACTCTCCTGCACGCAGCGGCAGTGACTGCAGACACGAGCGCTGCTGGACCAGGGGCTAACTGTGACCTTGGGGAAAGCAGAGCTGTGTGTAGACACCACAGACAACCCCACCACAAGAGACCTGGAAACGCGCAGGGGACCGGCCCGCAGGGTGCCTCCAACACAGCATTTGGGAAATCGTTTACTCTCCGGCTAATGAGCTTTTAAAATTTAATATGTAGCCATGCTATTTTTCCAAACATGTCCATATTTAATATTTTTTTTTAATTTTTAATTATACGCTCATTAACCTAGGAATGATTTACTTTTATCTACCTTCTCATTGCCCGTGGAAGTGACGGTGACAAGGAACACGATGCCACGGTGAAGAACATGAGCCAAGTTTCAAAGTCTCCTCACATCCGTTCCCTAGCATTTTAATTTATTTCCATACTTCACACATCATTATTTTATCTGTACCTATACAGTATTCTTTATTTATTACCGTTAATAAGTCAGCAGTCTTTATTTTCTAATCTGCTGGGTTGCAGTGTTTTGGTCTGTATACAAAGTGACTATCAAGTTAAGATCAGATTTATTAGAGTATGTTAGATATGCTGCATAATTATGGGCCCAGTGGAAGGCTAAGAAGGATAATGTGTGTCTCATTTGCTGGGGGTTTCTTATTGCATAAATGAAGTTTTTCTTATCTTAAATTGTATCTTGAATTCTTGCTGAGCTTGAGGTGCGTTGGTCCCTCTGCTCAAAATGAATGTTGGGGCACTTTGCTGTGCGTCAGCAAAAGGAATCTGAAACATAAGGGCTCCCTGCGAAAAATACAGCAATGAGACCTTCACAACTAAGGACCCCGATGCTTTATTACTCGTCAGGAAACATCAAAGCAAAATAAATAAATTAAAATGATGCAGCACTTTAGGGAGAATGGCAGTCCTGTCATATAAATTTAATCCCAAGGATTTAAATTGGTGTTCCACAGTAGCATTAGAAAGAGACAGAATCCAATTAAAACCATGCTGGATTCCAAGGACATTGCGATATTCTCTCTGCTTCTGTCATGTAAAATAAATTTAGACCTGATTCAGTGTCTAGTGCAAAGAATTAGATTCTGTAATGATCTATTTCCTCGGGTATTTTGCAATACCACAAGTTGCCTGAGCCAGGAGGTGCAGCCCTATTTATAAAATATAGCCAATTATTAGGCGAATCAACAATTTTGGACCCAAATCTCAGATCCAGATACGAGCAGTCTACACAACTGACTCTGTCACTGGTTGCCACAATGATGAATTCAGTGCCTGAAGGTGTCCTGGAGGAAAACCTGTGGTTCAAGGCCAAAAGGAGCAGCCAGCAGCCACGGCACGAGGCCATGGAGCAGCAGCCCCCATGCCCTCTGCGGGCAGGAGCGCAGAGGACGGAGGCCAGCGCCAGTGGGCAGGTTACCTGGGTTGCAAAGCGGCCGTTTCACGGGTCTGGGCACCCAAGGTGCCTTTGAACCAGCTACCAGGAACTCGGCGGCTGCAGAACTGCACCGAAGCAGAGCTACGGGTCTGCTGCGTGGGGAGGACATTTCCACTGCGGCAACCTGGGCTAAAGTCACAAGGCGGTCTGCAGCACCCAGCGCACGCAAGCTGCCTCGGCGACCGCGTGCTTTTTGCTGGCCTGAGAATTAAGCGAGTATTGATCTGCAGCACTGTACACCAGTCTGTGCCACAAGCCACAGCATTTTCTTTGCATAAAAATAATTCAATAGCTTTGTGCTATAAGGAAAAAGAAAAAACAATGTTTTGAGTATCACTATGCATCTCTGAGTAGCAATAAAATAAATACACTTTAATTGTTTCCTATATATAGCTCCTTTTACAATTCTGTCTTCATAGTTTGCTGTATCGCTAGCTCTCTGGTATTTTAATTAGGTCACAAAAGCAGAAAAAGCGACAGAGTGTTTTAATCTCAAGTAATGTAAAAAACCTGTTTTTAATAGAAATGCTACTCTAAGTATGATTACTATTATTTTTCCCCCTTTTTTTAATTTTGCACAATAAACATGGCATACTTATATTCCCCACAGATACTTAATGAATTGAATTCTGGATAATATCAACTGATGCTGAAAATATTTTAGGACAGCCACCAGTGAAACTTCTCACTCAAACAATACATCAGGATACAGCATGTATGAAAACAATGCATCTGATAGCACTAGTACCAGAAATTAATAATTTTTTTTTTCCTAGTAGGGCATTAATACACTGCTTTTCAATATAAAATGTTTTACAGACAGTTCTAAAAAAAGACTAGTCCTGCGTGGAACTCTAACTCCTGTTCCATTCAAATACAGCGTAATTTCTTAGATTTATTAACATTATGATGACAAAAACCACCATAAAATGCTACTTGTGCAGCAATTTTAAGAGAAAAAATACGTTCTATATCTTCATTTCAGTAAATAGAGGATTCCAGCTTTTATCGTGCCCTTCTATCACTGTTGAAATGAAAAACCTCTCTCCTTTAAGTAAGTTTTTGCCTTTTATCTGGCCTGACCTTCTTGGAACTCTGAGGTCACAAATGATATATCCTGGTGATCTGAGATTAGCGAGCAGCAAAAAAAGGGGCACATATCCATTCACCATCCACACTGAGCAGGGATTTGACAAAAAAGGGTTTAAAAGGATCTCTGGGAAAAAAAATGACAAAATTTCCCTAAGGGGCCCCCTCCCAACTAAAAATAAAAAATCCTAAATAAAAACCCTACTTGGCAGTGTTTAAAAGAGAGAAATCGCTCAGGCTCACAGAAAAGCCAGGCTCTGTTCATCTTTAACACCACCATGAAGAAAATCATGTTTCCTAACAACTACATATTTTTTTAAACATAGCAAGGTTAAACATACAGACAGTGAACAAAAATTAATGAGAAAGTTTACTTCCAAGATCCGAGTTGTAGAAGTCATACTGTCAGTACAGAGAGGAGATGTTTTTAATTGAGCTCGGTCATTATCAGATCATCAATAAACTCAAGAAAAACTATAGAGGTGCAATCTACTAATATGCCTTCAAGACCCTGGTCCAAACTCAAATTTGAAGGCTATGTAGCTCTGAAATTTGAGCATCCCAGTAAAACTGGTCTCCTGGCTTCTTCTGAAGGTTTTTTACTGCTTTACAGTCATTTGTTACACTCAGCTTTTCACAAGGTACAAATAAGCCAGGAAGTGCCGGGCGTGAGGGAGCCGTCAGGCTCGTCCTCCCGTTATCCACACGTAGGACAAGCTCAGCTAAGCGGGACAGACAGCACCATGGGAGCCATTTCCTTTCCCCGTTTACCCTCGTGAAATATTCAGTACCTTCTGCAGTGACTTCAGAGTTGGAAAAGCTCAGTTAGGAATCATGTTATAATAAGTATGATTTGTAGATACAAACCAGACACATTCTATGCCAAACTCAGGTTTCTACAGAACTTTTTGGCAGAAAGCCAAACGAAGAGCTGAACAGGTCCCGCAGAGCTCCCTCACTCTTCTTCCAAGTATTTTGAGCACAGAGACAGAAATCTATTTTTGCAAGATACGAGTAACTCTCTTCACATTTCCAGAACTACCAATTACTTGGTTCAAAAAACAAACAAACAAAAAACAAACAAACAAAACCCCACGCCTCTCAGAAAGCAGAAGGGGTAGCCCATGAAGATCTACTTTCATTACGGAAAATACTGCTCAAGGTCAAAACGAGCAGTCACTGCACCCAAAAACCATCGTCTTCTCACCTTCCCCTTTCTGGGGGTCCATTGCTCAGCGATCAGGTACGACAGGAAGGTTGATCCACTGTTCGCTCTGCTCAGAAAAGTTAGGAAAGAGCCCAAAAGTAGCATCTTATTCATCTCTCCTGTCTATTAGTTTAATTTCATGAACATAAATCAAAGGAATAGGTTTCTCTCGATTTCCACGGCCATCGAGAGGGGAGTCACATTCCTAAGATTTCTGTTTGTAAAGCTCTGATTTTCCCATTGAGATCATATGTGCTGATAAACTCTTAACTTATTCTCTGCCACTGAAGCCTTATGACAGGAAACACATTTTCACAAAAACTACATATTTGAGCAACATTAATAGATTTCAAGATGACTTATTTTTCAAAGCACCGCCAAGGACAGCTCAGCCATTACCCTGCTGAAAGCCGAAGGCTGATGACAGCGACGCAGTGTGACACGCGGCGCTCAGAGTCACCCGGCAGCACAGCAGACCCACAGAACGGCACAACTGCCGCTCTCGAAAGGGCTTCCACTGCAGTACCCTAGGCCAGCTACTAGTCCAGCTTCTGTCAACTAGGTGCCTTTGAATCCCTTTCCTCTGAAGGGATTCCTAATAGTACCTCTCAAAATGATTTACACCGCAGAGACTCTGCAGTTCTCTGGTGAATTGTCAAAGTTGGGGCCTAAGGCCTGTCCTCATACAAGCACTGCCTGCTTCTTTTCTCTTGAGCCCTAGTTAAAGGCACTTTTGTTAAGGGAACATTTAAATTTATATCGACACGCACAGCCGTGCTCCCCTGCTCAGGAGCCCAGAGCCCTGCCCTTCCAGCCTGGCCTCATCCACGAGCTCAAGAAACACCCAGAAGACACACACCAAACACAGACGCGTCCTCCATCCCGGCTTTCCCTCTGGAACAACTCCATACACACCAGCCAGGCAGATACCCTCACGGAAATAACAAACAGCAGCTCCCGCTGCCAATTTGTCTGCTGTAATTAGCCATTTGGTAACGAACTGCTAAGCATTGATAATTCATCCTAAAGGCAGAACTGCAATGAAGCTCTTGCATTTTTTTCCCATTTACTACTTTTAGACCATAAGTAAATAAAACACTTTTCCTCCCTGAAATATCCTTATCTGAGTACGTACAGAAAACTAATCCTCTCTTTGATCTCCGGCGGATGCTGCTTCCACCAGAAAATCTGAAGCGGGAGGTACATGAGAAAATCTCTTCTGGGAAAAGAATGATGCAACTGTTTGCGAGAGGCACACCAGGCACAGACGCTGCTTGTAGAGGAACGAAGAATCAAATGAACATTAAGAAACGGATTCAAAGGCGGTAGCATCAGCAACCTTAACACAGGGACTCTTTTAAGAACGAGCAGAAGACAAGGGGTTTTATTTTCCTTGCACAGAAGAGACAAATCTTCCAGCAAGTGAAGATGGATACATACAACTAGATTTATCTCCCTAAATGAGTCTATTATAATGCCATCTTTGGACCAGCAACTAAAGGTTACTTGCATTATTTTTAATAGATAGATCCATTATCCTCAGATTTCTAAAAAATATACCCCGAAGACCTAGGGATGTTGATTATTGAGATTCAGTAAGTACATAAAAGGAGGAAAGATACCATATGCAAGGAGAAAACAGATTTTCTTTAGAAGAAAGCTTTGGCAAGAACCGTTATTTCCATATCATACTTCCCTGTTAAAAATGCAGCTTAATTTTACCAAGATCTTGAAATAAGCACCCACTGAGCACGATCTGAGTACTTATTCTCCTTGAAAACATATTTCCAAGACGACTCTCATCTAAATAAATACACCAAAACAGAGCATTAAATACAGCAGAGCAGTAGCCCACACTAGCTGCAATCCTTTCCTGTTATGACAAGCAGTCTTCTTTGGTCATTAAAATAGTAAAGTTAGACTTCATCTAAATCAAAGTGATTATTGGTACTCTAGAGACAGCTGAAAGGCTAAAAGAGTCGCTCTTAATTATGATGCCTAAGGCCGGTGCCCAGGGCATGTTTGCTGGGGTTGCTCACGAACTGAACAGCAACAAAGTGTGCGAGTGACTTTCATGGTGCAGCATTACCCAACTGCAAGTCTCTGCAGGCACCAAGCAATGAAAAGTACAGCCAAAAGCGGAGGACAGGAGCCCTGGCAGGAGGCTCAGTATCCTCTGATGGGATATCATTATTTAATGGCTCTCTTCCATGAGATACTTTTCGGTACAAAAGCTAAGTCACTCCAGATGAGGACAGAAATTTGGGGAAACATTCTTACAATGTTAGCTCTAGTCAGAATTACTCAAGAGACTTTTGTGAACACCAAAAATCACTTATTAAAAGCAAAATAGCAAAACATACCTATTTCTCCAAGGCCTTATTCTGGATTCTGAAAAAAAAAAAAAAAAAACCTAAAGTTATACTCACATAATGTGCTTTTCCTTCATTATTCAAGCAACCAGCTCAACCTCCAAGGCCTCTGTTGGTTGTCTGTATGCAGTGCTTAATGCTAAACAACACCGTGTGGACGCCTCACTTCCAGGAGCTCAACAGCAGCCTAACATAGGGGTAGGAGCCTTCTCCCCAAGGCTCTGCTTTCCACAGCACCACATCCAGAGTTCTCACTGGAAGTTTCCTGCAACAACATTCTTTCAGAGCTCTTTCAGACTCGAGCTTACTGTGCTGTGTCCCTTGGGACTCGCAGATGGTCACGGTCTCTCCCCTTGCACACCTAGCCCATCTCCTTGCCCAGTGCGTTCAGGTTAGGAACCCCGTCTTCGTGGAGGCTGCTGCGGCAGCCCAAGCCCGGAGCAGAGCCACGAGCTGCGGCTGCCGGCGGCACGGGCGGCTGGTGCAGCGCCCACCACCTTCCCCAGCATTTCGGCAGCACCACACCGCCACACATGAAACTGAATATTCTTCAATTTTACATCAGCAGAAAATCCATGTTCAGCTTAGAGAATAACACATTGGCAGAGTTATGAAGCAGATGCCAATTCAATGCCAATTAACCGGTATGTTTATTTTAACTCCCTAAAACTTGTAACAAATGCAGAAGTACCTAGCCTTAGATGTATAAAAAATCTAAATTATGGAAGCAGTTCCTGTATTTCTTTATTGCTGTTGAAACATGTGTGTTTTAAATTAATTTTTGGAAATACGATCCTTGCTAACATTGCTAAACTTCACCTATAGTTGCATGTTATTTTAACTGAACAAACTTGGAAATAAATTATTAAATTATAATAATGACGAAAGTCTATTATCTCAGATCCAGCCACAACCAGCAACCTGTATGGGAAAGAGGACAGAACAGGGCGTATTTAATGACCCTTTTTGGGTATCATCTTCCACGCTCCAGTGTGTTTACTTCAGGAACCTCATAAGCCAAGGGTGGCATGGCTGTGTTCAGGGAGATTAAAAATGCCAGAACCTAGTCCAAAGCTCAAGTGTTGAGACGCTCCAAGATGATAAAGGGGAAAAAAATGAAAACACCAGAAGCACTTGCACATATGCAAGGGGGAAAAAAGCACAAACTGTATTTTTTAACCACTCTTTCCATACTAGTATGTAAGAGCTTTGCAGAATTTCAAGGCAAGTATTGTTATTTTTGAAGAGCAAAACTCCAGCTTAGCCCCGCTCCTTAGCACTTCCCACGCGTTCCTGCACACGTAGGTGTGCGGACGGCCCGCAGACACTCCCCAAGCCCCTGCTCCGCACACAAGCTTCATGTCTGAGTGTGTTTAAATATATTCTAGTATTTTTCCTTACAAATCTGTATAAATGCTGTTTATCCACACTTGTTACTTTTTGTAAAGACATTTACTTTTGAAAACTTGACTCATAAGTGAAAACAAAAATCTAAAAACTGTTAAACCCTGTTACTTTTTTAATATGGAATTGACATACCTATGACTTTGCCAGCTGGTTCACTGCATTCATTGCTTACCCTTGCACGTAGGCACAGGAAAATCCATGTTTTCCTTTGTGCTGGAACACACAGCACTGCAGCAGGATGCGTGTGCCTGCCGGCCACCGAGCGCCCCAGCCCGCCACCCTCCCAGCTCCATCCCGCCTTCCAGCATTGCAAGGGCTCCCTTGCTGCTGCCTGTGGGTAATGCGCAATCCTGGATCACATAGGGGGAGGACAGGGCTGGCAACAGATTATTTTAATGCTGTTAACAGTTTGTTGAGATTTAGGAGTTGTTGGAAAGTTACCCGGTAAGTGTTTAGCCAGGGATTGCTTTCAGAGGTTATTCTGATTCAATAACTACTGGAAATCTTTCCCTGATAACTGGTTAAATGCTTAGTGTAGTGGGGAGGAAAAACAAGCAGAGTAAGAACTCTTCGGGGGACCCGGGTTGTTTAGCCATAGACCCGTAGCAGTTGATGTCCTCCCTTCAGTGCACTCAGCTCAATTTATTGCTTTGTTTGTGGGGCAGGTATTTCTGATTAATAAAACACTTGGATTGATCGGGGACGGCTCCAAAGTGGCCTGAGATGGGTGAGCTCCACAGGATGCCTCCTGGGAGACGAGGACATAGGCCAGATGAGCCTGGAAAAGGCCACAGGCAGAGCGCTCTCTGAACGGGCAGCTCAAGGGACACCAGGAGACTCCGGATGAAGACACTGCGGGGCCAGAAAAACAGAACAGACAGCAAAAGGAAGGTGGCAGGGCTGAGCAGAAGGGGGACTTACAGAAGGTAAGAGAACATCTTTCAGAAAGCTGAAGAAACAGTCCAGAGTCCCAACCCAGCAGCATAACACAAGCTGGCAGGTTCAACATAACAGCGTAGACAAGCCCAAAGGGCTTCAAGTTGACCACAGTCCAGAAGTGCAGAAGCACTTAGAGAAGATAAGGTGGTAGCAAAAACCTAGGATATAGGTTTGCTATAGAGCCAGTGAAGGACAGTACAAACGATGAAGGAACAGAGCTACACAAGGCATGATTGAGAGATAGGCCCGGGCTCCAGGACATCCTGGGGAGGCATCACTGGCTGCTTGGGCCATCTCCCACGTCTCCCTTAGGCATTTGCAGCAGGGCGCTGCCAGGGACAGGATTTTTGGTTAGAAGAACCATTCTTGTGCTCTCATTTTGTGCCAGATGAACATCAGAGCCACAAATGACACTTGCATTCTGGGAATAACACAGGGAGGTCCCATCCAAATACTCTATACACTAGTAATGGGTCCAGAGCGTGTATGGAACCATTTAAGAAAACTACTTCCCTTTTGGCTCTTAGTAAATGAATCTCTAGCTTTGTCCCATGTATTTGGCAGACAGCAGATGAGACTGCAGCAGGTTGGCAGGAGGAGGGAGGAAGAAATGAGCCTGCTCCATCACTTGACCTCACATGCTGACCCTGTATCATACACCCATCCCACTGCTTCTAGGAGGATACGAAAACTTAACAGAGCTCTTAGAATACAGGAAACCCATTTTAAAAGTACCTTTCCGAAGGCTTTTATCAAATGTTTCTCTCATGATTCGTTTTGCTCAGCACTGCTCTGGGCTCAGTTCCTACCAGTTCAGCAAGAGCTCAAATTGCCAGATACTTTGTCACTGAAAATTCCCTGTTTCAACCTCATCCGCATTGGTAATGTCTGAATGCATATTAAAGTTTTCTTACCTATCACTATAATTAAAAACACTATTTTAAATGTCATCTTTAATAATATTCCATTTCTCTTTCCTCCTCTAACAGCCTCTTTTTCTTTATGCCAAGAGGAGAGGAAAAAAAAAAAAAAAGGGGAGCTCATATTTTACCTAAGGTTTTTTTCCCTTCCAAAATAGTAGCATGAAAGACATTAGCAAGCCCAAAGAATCTTACAATATTGGAACTTTCTGAAACTGGGTTTTGCATATCTCACTTGGCAGCTGGCAGCTCAATGTGACAAATGAGAATTCTCACTTCAAGCTGCTGGCTGCCAGTCATGAGTTATCTTATTCCTTGCAGTGAGAGTAGACCACAGGAAAACAGGCAAGCAAATAGGCCAGAGATACAGGGAAAAGGCAGGAGAAAAAAAAGAAAAAGAAAAGAAAATCAGATGATGAATGCAGTGGCACTTGTACTCTCAGTGCTGTATTTAGCATTGAGAATTCTTGTGTCACATTATCACAGGCACGGATGAAGGTTACACAAAATTAAAAACACGGTCCTTGCTACAGGCACATTTTAATTTGTTCTTCAGCTCATTTGAAGTGTGTCAACTTTTAATGGTTCATTTAGAGGAACCTGTGACTAACCAAAACCGCTCATTAGGATGCAATTGCCAGCCAAAGCCCTGCTATTGCTACGAGGCTGGGATACCCCCGAATTCCAAACACATTCTCACTAAATAAACCTTCAAACCAAACCATGATCTAAGCTCTACCTCTCCCCAAAGACAGGATTAAAGAAACAAACAACATCTCGTTTTCCTGTTTACTCTTGTGCACATCTAGTACATGCTTCTACTCTGCTTTCCCTTTCTAACTAAACACTGTCATTTCCCCCCTCAAAGCCTCTTCTTTCTCCATCTTGTAACCATCCACTGACCATAGATATTTTTGTAAAATTTACAAATTCACTTCATGCCCATATGAACCCTACTGCCCTCACCTGATGAACTGGAAAGACTGGGTAACATGGCCTATTTTGAGATTATTCCCTGAAGAAAAGCATTCCTAGACCTGCACAGAGCAAGGGCAGAAGGTTTCCAGCACAGTGGAGCCTGCAGACCCAGGAGAGCTTCCCCGGGTCCCTCCCTCCCTCGCGGGGACCTGCCTGTCCCCCTGCAGCCCTGGCCCTTGCCCAACGCTGCTCCCAGCCACGTCTTCCTCACGGCACCTTTCAGGATTAGAGCAAGGGCAGAAGGTTTCCAGCACGGTGGAGCCTGCAGACCCAGGAGAGCTCCCCCGGGTCCCTCCCTCCCTCCCTCCCTCGCGGGGACCTGCAGCCCCGGCCCTTGCCCAACGCTGCTCTCAGCCATGTCTTCCTCAGGCAGTCAGGATTAATACACAAGAGGGGTGCCAAAATGAGGGAAAACCCTACGGATTATCCTAGATGAATGTGTTCCCCTCATATCCCTCACGGCTCGGGCAGAGGCAGCCTTGCTCAATATCTCGACTCACCTCCACTTACTATTTTCACGCTGGAAGCATCTAGAGACACGCATGGCTAGCTCCACTGAAGGTGGAAGAAGCAACAGATAAAGAACCAGCTAGCACCACCACCTATCGGTGAAAACAGGGAAGAGATGAGTGTTCATTTCTATTGTATCAAGTCAATTTAATTTGTTACTTAAAGATTTATGCAGAAGATTGTTTGTGCAGAAGGTTGGGTGGGCACACGTAGTATTACACAGAACACAGAAAATAGATTGGTGGCTCGTAAGGAAAGGAAGGGGGGCCTGCAGGGCGCCCAAGATTTGCAGAGGCCCATTGAGCAATGGCAGTGAGTACTCCGAGCAGGAGAACACATCCAGGTTATTTCTTAGACTCAGGTTTTTTATTTGATTCTTTGAATTTCCCTGAAGTTTAGAAAGACTTTGAAGAGGTTCCTTATTGCCACAGACCATTGCAATAACAATCCCTGAAAAGGATTTATGACTTTTCAGGCATTTCATGACAATTTATAGAGGAACATCACAGAATAGCAACACATTTTAGAAAGCAAAGAAAAAAAGGAGACATCTACCAACTTCTTCATATCTTGCAGCTAAGGGGATGCTGCTAAGTTTTAACCCAATATAATTTTAAACAGAATCTTGTGGCTTCTTAGATTATGGAGCTGGCGCTGTTTTACTGAGCCTTAAAGATTTCACGTGCTGTACAGTGTAAGTCACTGCCACAGACTGGTTTCAGGATTAGGACTGTATGGGATTTCTTTTTCCACTGACACCATTATCTGCTGCTTATCTGTCTGGCTCCTTACCTATCAACGAGAGTCTTTAGGAGCAGAAGCTCCCTGGATTAAGAGACACCCCAGGGCTGTGTTGATCTCTTCAGAGAGCATATGCCACAGGATAAAACGCTATTTAGTTAAACATCAAATTTTGCTAAATGCTATTTAAGTGAAAACAGGGATGCCGCTGCTCTGTCTTAACAGCATGAGTTACAAGTAAAGAACCGGAACATTTTCAAATAGCAATGTGAGGATATGATACTGATATTAAAAACAATCTGGACTGACATCTGAGAAGTGTAATATTTGAAGATATTCCCTATTAAAATGCAATCAGACATTTTGGAAATGGATCCTTTCAGTAAGAGGAATAACAAACCCTGAAATAGCACAGCCCGCTTAGCTGGATGTGAGCTAATTCAGCGCTGTGGTAAAGGAAGAGATATTTGTAAGCATTGTTTTTAAAAGATTGGTTCATTTTCTCTATCATTAATACAACCTTTTAAAGCACTCACGCAAAGAATTTCTGAAAACATCTGTCTAGGATCTAACTGCTTAGAACAAAAACACTGATGTCTACTAAAGCTTCTATACATTTTTCACAAAGACAGTATCTGAGAAAATCTTGGATAAAGTCACAGAACAAAACATTGGAGCTACTTATATTCATTGACAATAAAATAGAGGCTGCTTTAAGGCATATTCCTTGGATAACTTTTTTTGCAATAGATCAGTGGAAGAGAACTATTTCAAAGAGACAGCGCAAGATATTGGAGATGAAAAATTTCCAGAAGTAACCAGAATCAATCAATGTATGAAAAGCAAACAGCAGCACTAGGCTTTAAAAGAAAAGAGAGGGAAAAAAAAAAAAAAATCTTCCTGGGCCCTTGGAAGGAAGGCCGTGGAACTTAACCCCTGCCTTCAGCAGAGACGGCAGCCCACGTGGCTCTTCAGAGCCACCTTTTCCATCGCATCTCTGAAAACCAACAATTGTATCCACCTGTAAAAGGTTATGCGACCACTTTGCTGTAGCTATTTACTGTGACATTGACAGGGTCTAAAACACAACCATTAGAGAAGCATTCAAATTTTCCTCACTATGAGCTATTTAAAAAAATAACCCCAAAGACCCAAGCAGTCTCAACACTCACCATACAACAGACCGACTGGCTGCTGCTGAAGTGGCCCTTGGGTGGCTCTGAAGGAGGCTCTCCCCGGTCTCATCTGGCCATCAACAGTTCTTGTACTGGAAGAGGTGGCAAAGCACGGATTTCTACAATAGCAGGAGGTAGGATCGGCTTTGTTCTCTATTTATTTTCTAATAAAGTCTGGTATAAAATTCTGCCAAATCATTATTGAGCTCATACTTGACATTTTCACAAACAGCTGCTTGGTCAGCTTAAAGCTTTGCGTGTAACACGCAAAGTTAGGATTCTCCTGTCTCCCCTTCACATTACATTTAACTACAGTGAAAATCATTCCATGCTTTGTTATTTTGCGAGTTGTGAGCCTTGCATTCCATCAATCCCAATACTGACATGCAGGAATTTATTTTCTTTTTTTTGACTGATGGTGTGGAATCATCACTAGCAACACCAGCCTCCGCATGGGAGCACCTTGCTCTGGCACTCACACAAGGGTAACATTTCCAGAACGACAAACCCGACCGGCAACTGCTCCGCCAGCCCCAGCGTAACCTGGGCCGGCCACGCAGACACATCCTCACCGCTGTGTCTCACATGCAGGTTTCTATATCCTAATCAATCAGGCTGATTTTAATTAATCCTAATTGTCCTATTAAGGTTCCTGGCTAACAACAACACAGCAGAAAGGATTCCCTAAGCAGCCTAATTGACTTAATCAGCTCCTTAGTAATCCTTCTTCAGGCCTTTAAAATGAACTAACCTCTAGTTCATTTTAATAAGCGTTTTCAAGAGGAAGATAAGGCTCACGATTCTTGGAGCCAGATTTTATCGCTGCAGTGAAGAACACAGTGGGCAAGAGATAAGTTATGATCCATAGACAGGGGAGGACGGGATTAGAATGATGTGACCAACCTTCCTGTCAACAGGCAGAAGCAGCAGAGGAAGTTTAAAGAGCCCCAGCTGTGCACTGCAGAGGGAACCCTGGCTTTATACTCTCAGACCACAGCTCTACTTGTTGATCTCGTCGATGTCTAGTAATCTATAGGTATAAATATCGTCATGAATTAGAAGACCTAAAAATGAAAAATCCTGTGTTGAATTAATGGGTGAGAAGCTAGAAAACAGTTTTAGTGTTGAAATTCTGGCCTAATATTCATTTAAGCTGCGTGGGGGGGGCACTTAAGTGCCACTTGGTTCTGACAGTGATTTGTCTACTACTTATAGAGAATAGAAAAAATCTCCTTTTCACTATTTTTGTGTGTGCTCAAGTCAGCTCAGCTCTCGAGCACTGCTGTGCAGCTTGCTCGCCGTGCACTTCCCTCGTTACTCTTATTTGTAGAGCAGGAGGAGTATTCCTGGCACTTTACAGACAAATGAGATGATAGGTTCCTGACCTGAGGAGTTTGTCATCTGGGCTCTTAGATATAGATTTTTTTTTTCTACAACCATTAAGCATTTAAGGACACAGATGAGCCTCAATAGGATTGTCAGAAGCACCTGTGCAGGATTTTTAAAGCATTAAATATGTGCAGATATATGCCCTCCACCAGCTCTATCTTTTTCATATAATGCCTGCACTTTATATTCACCTGTCATTTCATGAAGAAAGTGAAATCAGCAGTGTCAAAAAGTATGTGTGAATCAAAACAAAGTATCATAACCAAGTTTATAAAGATCCTAGCAACACTTCTGGTCCTAGGAAATACTTATTCATGCTAGCAGTAGCCACTAGTACGACAAAAAACTGGCTTATTACCTATAGGCAGAAGGCCTGCAAGTGCAAGTCAAGCTCTAAGGAAAGGGCAATTGGAAAAGCAACGCACACTAGCTGCTTTTGGCCTTCTGACGGACTGCACATTTTAAAACAGATGAACTTGGTACAAAAGCTGAGAATGAAATAAATTAAAGCAAGTAATATTGCTTTTCTCTTCAGCTGATTCGTCCTAAAGAGATCAAAGCTTCTTAATGAAACCACATTTGGCTCAATGCAGACAACTTAGAGCAATCCCTTTACTATGCGCTGTTCAGAGTGCTCTGTGTAAAGACTGGCATGACCAAATGCATCTTGAGAAAGCAAAAAAAACACAGAATCACTTTACATCCAAGCTGCTTCCATCCAAACAACCTTCCCCTTTCTCAGTGAAAAGAAAAATCTACTAACCACAGCTATTGCACATGGCAGCAGTTTCTTCAATTTGCTTGAAACTACCTGCAGGTTTCACCTGGTACCCAGCGCTCTTCTATTGCCCTGTGTGGTCAACACCTGCTCTATGTTCGCTTCCCACCACCTCTGGCTTGGCAGATCTCCATCCTCTGCTTCTCTCAGCTTTCTCTCTCCCAACTGAAAAGACTCAACCTGCTTAATTTCTCCTTTTAAGGTGGCTACCCCATTTCTCTGCCATTTGCTCCTCTCCCCACAAGACTTTCTACATACATGGGACTTTTCCTTTCTTCTCTGTAACTTAGAGAAGCCCTTTGCAAACTCTGTGCAAAAGAGCACACAAGAAAAAAAAAATCCAAAAGGTACTGAGAGAAATGGAGATAGGGAATCTGAGGTTATGTCAATATCAATCACTCAAAGATGGTGATACACAAAAGGGTATTGAAGATATTAAACAACTGACAAATACCTTTCAGCTATTAGTATGTACTGTGCTAATGCAGATATCACAAATTAAAGGTGCTTCTGAGAAGTTTATCAAATCCTGAGAAAAGCACAAGAGCAAGTTATTCTGTAGCTCCCCAAGGACTCTGGATCAACGACATCACTCGAAAGGCAGAACGGTGGGAAGAACTAACTCCCAAATACTTCCATTCGGATTTGGATACTTTCTTTTACAGGCCTAAGACTGCGGAGGGAGGGATTAGATTTGATTACCATTTTCTCACTATTGGTTTTCACAGTGGCTTAAAATTAACACTGAAAAAACAATAAGGAAGCTTTTTCAATTATTTGAATTGCAATTAATTTTCTTCTGGGTCTTTCAGAAAGAAAAATAATGCTTCCTTTCTTTCCAAAAAAAGATCAGAGGAAAAAAGGCCATTTTCTAGGCTTAGGGTGTTTTTTCTTTTGTAGCACTGGAATAAAAGCACGCTTTGAATGCAGTCCCTGGGCATTCAATTGCCAGGCAACGCAGGCCAGGACGCGGAGGCATTCCGAGCGCATCCGCACAGCGTACAGGCTGCCCCGCTCACCGCTCAAGGGGTCGCCCTTCCGAGTGGCATCTGGCTTCACGTTACACTTAAAAATAAAAGACACTGAATCCATCAGTAAAATTCCAGCTTAGGGAAAGCAGAGTTGTCCCAGAGTGTGTGTCCAACTGCCCAGCACCATGGAGCTGTCCCATCCCACCACGTTTCCACCAGCAGCTACTGCAAACTGCCCCCATGCTGGAAATGGCCTTCAGACTGCAAAGCCCAACCCGCGTCTGAAAGGGCCAAGCGGATTGCGGGTACCATCGTCCTCCTGCTGCGTCCCACATTAAAGACAGACATTTCTGAGTAAGCACTTTCAAAGTACTTAAAATCTACTCAATCGCTCAAGTTCCGCTTAATAATTATTTCAAACTGACAAGCCAGAATGATTAATTCCTCTTTAGGAGGCACAGAAAATAACACTGCAGTTTTAGCCTTTGCATGCACATGCGTATTATACAACTGCTGATTAACAGTAATATTGTGGACATAGTAATCACCAATTTCCATAGGCACACTTTCTAATATTCCTTAGAAGTTGAAACATTTTGCATTTAATTATCAATAAGGTCATCATTAAAACTGAATTTAGATATCTTAAAATGATCATTTTTTAAGCCAACCATTCTCCAGTTTCTCAGGGCTTCTTTAATGGAAATGATGCAGACTCAGGAAGAGCCTTCTGTGTGCTTGCAGTACATTAATAACCCCAGGAAATTCAACACTAGGTTGCTGCTGCAATGAAGCTCTTGAAAGCCTGCTACCATTCCTCCATTCAATAAAGGTCAAGCTGTTAGTTGACTGTCATTAGGCACAGTAGTCTCTTGACTGCTTAAAGGTTATATAAATATTAAATTTTATGAAGTCAGCTATGAAACTTCCTTTTCAAATATCTTGCCACATTATTTTTAACTTTTTCAAGAAAAAGCTATACAACATGCAAGAGGGCGAGATGCTTTTCTTTAGAGACAAGTACCTGATTTTCCATAAGTAATAGCTTTCTTCAAATCCTAACAAGCAAATACAATATAAAGGGATGAAAATCTTAGCTAAAACAGTGATGACTCATACGCTAAAAAATTATGACTTTATCCATTTATCCAGACTCTAAAAAAGCATGGCTTTCATTATTATATTACAATAGATCGAGATTTACGTTCATACTAACGTTGCCCTCATTTCCATTTATATTAAACCAGTATTTGTTTTTTTAAAGGTGGCACATGAATGAGCAGAAACTAGCCCAATCTCTGTTTGTTCAGCTTGTACCTTGCACAATAGCAAATTCAATCTTGTTAAGAGGCTTATATTCTGCCACTGTAGGGCTGCAATTGCCAGAAAGTTTGAATCTGCACCGGCTACGTGTTTATGGGAAAGAAAAAACAAATTAGGAAAAAGCACTTTTAATAAATTGCATATAACGGGCTCATTTCAAGGATCCTTTGCCATATCACAGAGCCAGGAAAAGCTTCATTTGACAGTAGAAAATGCAAGTTCCTGCAGCAACAGAGCAGCCACACGGACAAACACCCCGTCCCCGTCCCCCGCGCTGGCTGGGGGCACCGTCACCTGGACACGCGCCTGCCCCTGCCCGCACGAGGAGGGGAGGTGGCTGCTCCGGGTGCTGCACGCCGGCCAGCACAACTAATGCGCCATCGGGCACCTCAGCCGTCACCGAGCTCTGCTTTGGGCCCTGCTCTGCCTCGTCTCAAGCTGCTCACACCTCGCTTTCCGCATCCAGGCTGGTAGAGGGGTGAAATCAAGGAGTGCGATCTGGTAAGGGCTCACGGTGCTCCATTCGGCAAGACTTCTAGCTAGGCTCTTGGTGACATTCCTGGAGCGCAGAGCAAAACACCCTCTGAATCGAGGCAAACACCTTGTGAGACTGATATTCCTGATATTCTGGAAAATTTGATGTTAGGGGAAAGAAACAAACAAAACTCAAAAACAGCAACAACAAAAACAAGCTCCTGTGTTTCTTTGTTCTCTTTTCCCTTGCAAAAAGAAAAATTGTTCCTCAGTTTTGCAGACTTATTGCAGAGACACACAAAAAGCAGCTTTCAGGTAGGTGACTAATTAGGACAAGTGCTGAGATTGACTGGGACTGTCAGGTGTCATTTTTTTTTTTCCTCAGCATCTCCTTAAAATATTTAATAAAAGTATTGCTCAAGCTAGTGATCACTTCCTAATTTTTTGTCTTTTTGATCAAAACATACATAAATCTGTTCATCATTTTGTTGACTGTGTCTTTTTGCTGCAAGTAGGAAATCTCTTTTCTCTAAACTCTTAGCTGTTTTACAACCACTTCTTCATAGCCAGGTTTGTGTCTCTATGTAATCTCCCTAATAAAAAAAAAAAAAAAAAAAAAGAAAAAAAAAAAAAAAAAAAAAGAAAAAAAAAAAAAAAAAAAAAGAAGAAACAAAAGTACTTTTTTATGAAGTAAAGATAAAGAAAGACTATGTTGCCAAATAGAAAGTGATAGCAAACCACTAGAGAAAGCAAACAAGCAATTATTACTGACATTATTTTCTTTTTTTATAATATGTTTCTTAGTTATGGTTGCTTTTCTCTCACTGAAGGAAATATATATTATCTATAACCACCAATTACATATTCAACAGGGTGAAAACAGTCATTTTCTAATGAAAAAAGGTGTATTTAGCCCAGCCTATTCAGTCAGGCTAAAAAGCAGTTCTCTTAAGTCAAAGCCAAAGTAAATACAGAAATGCTTTCTCATCCCAGGAGCTCCATTAGGAATCAGACTCCCAGCTCATTAACTCCTCTGAATAAAGAAGAGTTTAAGGGTTTCTCCAAGAGTTTTATGAAGGTTCAGGGGTCATTAAAATAGAAAGTTATCTTTCCTCCCAGCAAGCTGGCTCTGTGGAGCTGCCTTACATGGCAATGACTGTCCCAAGACATGATTAGATGCAAGAATAAAGATGTTGGCTCAGCCATTAACTATGCATTGTAGGCAACTCAAGACAACTTTCTTTTTCTCTTTTACACAGACTACAATTTAAAAATACAGGAATTGGACTTCATTAACTACAACAGCAGAGTCACAGGACAAGTCACACAAGACTGGAGCACGTCCTGCCTAGCGGCCAAGGGCCCAGCCCCAGCAGTGCACGTTAGGGAACGTCAGGAAACCAAAGGCTAAAAGAGGCGTCAACTGGCAGACCCTGGACAAGCTACTGGAACGTCTCTTTCCAGTAAGCAACGTTCATGCTTTCCTGTGCCAAGATACTATCAATAGTCATTTGTAATATTTAGCATTTTAATAGCCATGAATAAAAATCCAATGTCAATGCTTTGAATTATAACTTTTCCGAAGTTTACGAAAACAGATGGAAAGGCAACATGTTCGAGGTTAAGGATAATAGAAAAACCACCTCTTTGGGGTAAATTGAAATGGCACCACTTGGCAGCACTCGCTTACAGCGACAGAAACTGCCTCAGCACTCAGCCTGGGCCCCCTGTTGCTGCTGGACGGACGTTCAGCATTTCACATCACAACCACAAAGACAGTTCACTACTGTTTTGCCAAGAGCCTATTATTTTACAGCCAGAGGAAATACAATATAAACTTCATCTGTGACTTTGGCAACTGCACGTCACATCAGAGTTTGGAAAACTGATTGATTTTGGATGCAAAATCTTGTCCTCCTGGAGCCACAGCTGTGAAACAGGCGTCAGGGGAACAGGCTCTCTGCAGACAGCTCCCCCCACAACACACGCTATGAACACGTCGCTCGTGCTCCCAGCTCCTCAAACATATTTTTGCACCTGACTTGTCCTGACTTCAAGCACAGCAGCTTGGAGCATGGAGGCAGGTCAACCTTAGTATTCAGTCCCACACTGAGTGTGAAATACTTGCATGGTTATTAAGCATTTACATTCTGCACCTTCATTATTTCTGTAGGCAAATCCAGGAAAATACCAAAACGCTGTTGGACAGCTAAGGAAAACTGGCCTTACATTTAACATCTTCCAAGACCTAGAGCAATAAAAAAATGACAGTCAGCTGGAAGACTGCAAACAGACCACAATGAAGAGCAATTGAATTATTAACTACAGGGTTTACCCAAAGTAAGTGTAATCTTTAAACAATGCTTTTAATATACTCTGCCAAACACTGGGTTAATTATCAGAGTTATTATGCACCACACACTTATTCAGAGCTACAGAAATAATTGAATTTTCCTGCAGAAATATCACCTCCAAAGAACATCATCATTAGATATTGAAAAAGAAATTTAATTAAGTTTTTGAATGCACAAGACCAACAGAGATGCTCAGGCAACAAAACAGTTCAATGAAGAAGTAATGCAGCATTTTGATGTTTTCTTTTTATTGCTACTATGTTTATTTCAAAAATAAAGCACAAGATGCAAGCCCTGAAGCAACATAACTCAGCTATATGGTGGGCTTGGAGTGGGAAACAGAAGTAATGTCCATGTTTTGAGCAACAGCAGGTCTCCAATAAGCCTTTCCTAACTGTGAGAGCTCACTGCAAGGGAAAAGACACTGTACAGTACACTGGAATCTGAAGTGACCACAGTGACTAAATTGCAATGAAATTCAGATTTTGAATATTTATATCTGCTTAATTTTTTCAGTCTAGTTTTTCCTCACACCCACAACAACATTTTCCTTTGGTTCCCAAAGTTACATTATTTTTTCATGCTCTAGCTAAGGCAAAATGATTCTTCTGACAAAGGGGAATCCCTTCCAGGTAAAAGACATTGATCTTTGGGCAGCTCAAATATTTACATTAATAATTTAATAAATCATCCACTCAGACTATATTAAATTGAAGGAGCAAAAGGATGGGTTTTACACTTCCAGTTCTGTAAGTTATTGGTGTTTCTGGATTGCTATAGCACAAACTTTTTCTAAAGGCATGTGAACCTACTGCTTTAACCTGGCAGCATTCTTCCCATCACCTAGTTTTCGTTTCCCTGTTAATACTGCCTGTAATGACTGATGTTAAGTTAATCAAAATAACGAATTTTATTACTGAAAAAGTTAAACCTTTGGCAATGCAGGGAGGGTTAATCCCCACATGCTCAGAAGGTACCTGAGGTCTGTTCAGGAGAAGTCAGAGCTAAACACACCTAGTGTTTACGTGATTTCTGAGGCTGGAAGAGCTCATTGACTCCTGAGAACACTTAATGATGGAGAGAAGGTTAAGTAGCATTTCTCCATTTGAAAAGAGTTTAGCTCAGACTGGCAGAAACAACATCTATCATCTCCTCTAAAAGGCATCACCCGAGTTTCTGTGCCTCCAAGGAGCTCTGCAGAAAAAAAATGTCCCGGGCCCAAGAGCCTCCTGGGTGGATTTTATTGTACCGACTCGCCCAGCTTGCACTGCACGGGGATTTCTGGTGCCCCAGAGCGTCCCGAGCGCCGTCAGGGAGAGCCTCGCTGGCACCGAGCAACTTGGAGCTTCAGAGCTTGAGTGCAGCAAACAGGCAGGGCCAGTCTGCAAATTCACACTGCCCATTAGCCTCCCTTTATAGATAACACTGGCTCTGTAGTTGGTACCTTTGCTTTTAGGAGAAGGGGGTGGAGAAAAAACAAAAAACAAAACAAAACACACACACACATTTAGGAGCTTTTCCTTACTGTATTTTTTACAAGTATAACCCTAAGGGAAGGATGCATCACTTGCTATAGAAACACTCCCAGCTCAGAGAACTGCTGTCGCAGTGATTGATCTGACAATACAGAGAATTAAAAACTCTAAAAACTTAGTTTACTGCAGGTGACATGAGACTGAACGCTCCTGCCGAGCCACAGCTCCCAGGCGAGTTAATGGGCACCTCCTCCGGCTTCCCGAGCACATCCCAACCCCAGCACGGCCACGTTGTGTTTTCTCCCTGGCCACTTTGAACAGAACGGGGGGCGGTATCCAAGCAAAAATGGAGACCTAGTAAACCTGATTACTCGGATTCTTATCATTTAATTTGCCATCTATGGTACAAAGTATATTGTAACAACGTATATTAAGGAGACTATTTACAATAGGTCCTTGATTTGCCTTTCCAAAGGGTTTCTCAAGTAGCTTTTCCTTAGACAGTCCAAAGAATTCTTTATGGTACAGAACTGGAAAAGTCTATCTGGAAGCTTCAGATGAAAGGAAAAAATATATATATATACACACATATACACATAGTGCATAGTACTCTTGCCATAGTTTGAAATACTTTTTAATAAAATAATAAAATAGCTTTGAATGTATGTATTGTGATGCCTTTTTTTCTTTTTTAATAACCAAAGAATATTTGAAATATCTCTTGGAAACAACATGTTCTTATCTTTTAGATTATAACAAAGATTTGGAACAAAATTTTCTTCACCAACTTGTGACAAAATTCAGCAGCTCGGGGTACTTCAAGCAGCATCAATTGTGAAAAAGACACAGAACGTATAGTGCTTGGGGCAGCCTGTGTTTCAAAAAAATATATTTTTAAACTATGCAGCTAAAAAAAAGTTTTCAGTAAAATACTGTATGTAATCATAGACTAGCATTCAGCAAAAACTTACTTCTTAGCCATTAGGCATGGCTTTAGGCACTGTGTGTTTCAAACAAGATCATAACTATTAGCTGAACACTGAGAGGATGAAACAGGATAACTCTGCTTCCTTGCTAACTCCTAGGAAAGGTGCTTTTTTTTTTGAAAAATGTGATTTAATAAACTTGTGAAAATACACAGGGATTTTTTTTTCTTGGAGGAAAAAAGAGACCAGGTGCAAGTTGTATCCTACCAGCCACAGCTGACTGTGTCAGGTGACTGATATTTGCTGCAAAGCGAGATAAACTAAAGGGGTTGTAAGCAATACTGAAGATTACGTATGCTTTAGCCCTGAATATTGTAAGCTTTCAAAAGAACTATAAAGAATTTAGCATAACCTATTTTTTTTAATAAAAAAGACAGTTTATCCTTCTATGACATATATTTTTTTTCATTTTCATGCATTTTTCCTTTGCTATCCCTTTCATCCACAAAGAGTTGTGATTTAAAGATTTTATAGCAACCTGTAAGTTTTATTTGTAGAATAATAATACAGATGAGGCTATATCCTTATAGGATAGGTTATAAGGCTGGTGGTAGGATGGATTTATTTTTTTAAACCAAGTCCACAGAACTACCAGGCTGAACTGAAAATATAAAACAATTAGTTACAAACATTACAGCAGTCTCTAAAACACACAGACTTAAAAGGCCTCTCCGAGGCAGGCAATCAATTCCAAAAAGCTGCCTGAGCATACCAACAGCAGCAACATTTTTCAGTGATACATTCAATGTTATTAAGTACATTTAAGCAACAAATGGCTTTGAGACACAGTTGTAGTAAATAAGCGTATTTGCCATTTATGAAAATAAAGGATAATTTAAGCAAAATGGATCCTTCTCTCCCTTCTCCTCTAAACCTCTCAATTCCATTTACCCAAAATAACAGTGACCCTAAAACACAGGGATCAAATTCAGGAGAACACTTCATTGCCACATCCAGAACTTCTCTACAGCTCAAGCAACATGAATATGCATTTTGCTCAGAAATTAATCCCCATTTTTCTGCAGCAGTTTTACAAGTGAATCTCTACCTAATGAGTATTAGATATGCAAGTCAGGGAAGTTGGATCAATTGCCCTAAATTTTTAAACTTCTAGTTACATACCCAAATTTCTGATTCTGCATATTACCATATGCATAACTTCACTGCACAATCTCATCTGCAGAGCACAGGAAAGAGTAAACAGATCTTTTAAAAAAAGAAATATCATGAATATTTACTCCCAACTGTCCCCTTCATTTAAATACCTTAGTTACTGCATACCACGGTTTTAAATACTTGGTCAAAACAAAGTCACAATATTACTTTGCCATTATTTTCTACATAGCCATGAAGAGCTTCACACCTGCAGAATTCAACAGAGCTGAGGGAAAAGGGCATCATCTAGCAGGGGAAGCAGGAGGGCACTACAAAGGGTTCCTATTACTGCACTTACAACAGCAGATACTACCTAGATTTGAGCAATCCCTAAATGTCACTACAGATTTGAAGAATGCAGCTACATAAACCTAAAGTTAGTTGAGCAGAAGGAACAGATTTTTCAGGCACAAGTTTCTGCCTGCTTAAGTCGCCAGCCGTGGGATCAACCCACTTGCATCAGTAGATGTGTTGGGAGGATCGCAACAGCTCATCATTTTCAGATGACTGGAAGCTTCAGATGAAAGGAAAAAATTAAAAAAAAAAAAAAAAAAAAAAAAAAACACACTCTTAACCTTTCGCAGGAAAAGCCTACCAGAGGCATACATTAATATCAGGAAAAGAAAAGTATACATAAAGAAACAAATGAAAATGAAGAGATACTAAGTTAAATGGTGAACGTTTTTTCTTTTTTCTTTCTGTTAATAGGCACTTTGATAACAGGTTCTGGGGTAAAAGCAATACATTAAGTCCTTTGGCTAAACCAAAAATAAAAAACACATTATTGGCTCCACACAGCAGCCAATTTCAATTAACTAGAAATTTCTCATTCTCAGAAGTTTCTCATAGACTGACATGTTGATACCAACATGTCAGTCTATGTGCAATTCAAATACTTAGGCTAGGACTCTTATTATTTTGCAGTCCTTGCACCAGATCCCAAGGTGACCCAGAAGACACGACTTTCTCCTCCTACTGAAACCCAAGAGCCAGCAGAGCTCTTGGCTCGCTCTTGGCAAGCAGGTCTGTGCGGCACAAAATGGAGTCACCTGGAGAGAGCCCTGCAACTCTGAGGAGAAACCGCACCATGACAGCCACTGGGGCAGCCTCGGGTGCTAGGAGCTTTCCAGGTTCACACATGACGTTTTTTCAGTTTATTTCCACCAGATGGCAGGTGGAAATTTTGATTTCCATACATAAAATTGTTATATAAATTACAATAGTAATGCAGTCCTTGCAAACAGTGTCTCAAGCCATTTACACCAAACGCTTTGATCTGCTCAACAGCAGGACCTCTGGACTGGTAGTCACCTAAAGTTCAAAATAAAACCCATCAACTACACAACTTAACAATACTCGGCAATTCCGATGCTCCAGGAGAGGCAGTGCGGGGAGGCAACACAACCTGTGGCCAGCAGTGCGGCGCCCNTCCAGGTTCACACATGACGTTTTTTCAGTTTATTTCCACCAGATGGCAGGTGGAAATTTTGATTTCCATACATAAAATTGTTATATAAATTACAATAGTAATGCAGTCCTTGCAAACAGTGTCTCAAGCCATTTACACCAAACGCTTTGATCTGCTCAACAGCA
The DNA here is from genome assembly GCA_013389825.1 of Crypturellus undulatus. NCBI lineage: Eukaryota > Metazoa > Chordata > Aves > Tinamiformes > Tinamidae > Crypturellus > Crypturellus undulatus. The sequence continues at coordinate 12,756 of VWPW01011273.1, read as the reverse complement.
GGACCTCTGGACTGGTAGTCACCTAAAGTTCAAAATAAAACCCATCAACTACACACTTAAACATACTCGGCAATTCCGATGCTGCAGGAGAGATGGTGCGGGGAGGCAACGCGCCCTGTGGCAAGCAGCGCGGCGCCCCTCTCCCAAAGCGCGGCCTCGGGGCAAGGGGAACATCCTGCTGCCCATTCCCTCCACCGGAGTCATTCACTTCAAGCATTGAATCAGCTGCCCAGCCTGCTCTTGCCTTTCTTCTAACCCTCCAAAATTTTAATTCAGTTTTCCCTCTTAAGAGCCACAGTGTAACAGAGAACACTAAGACAGCGGATAGTCTCTCGGTGTGAATGGGTGCAAGAGGATAACGCAACCTCCTGTTTCCACGAGACCAAGGTCTCAAGCTGTCCCAGGGTTGCCTCGGTGCAGGCAACACTCCACTAAAGCAGACACAGGCTCAAGCTCCCCAGCACCGAGAGGCTCCCAACTTCCACAGCTCCCCACGGCCACGACACCAGCACCTCAGCGCATTTCAGCACCCACTTACCTGCTGTCACCTCATCCCCAGGAGCCTGCCCCACGGGGAGCCGGTGGGGACACCGTCTGCTCGGGTAAAGGCAGCTCAGGAGGACACCTGAGGTGCTGCAGCCACTGCAGGTGCCCTGTGGAGTAAGGGAGGGCTACACGCAGGGCTAATAAGTTAACGAACTAACGAGCAGCCAGCCTGTAGCAATTAAGGCCACATGGGTGGCCTCCTCAGGCACTTGACCTGGATGAAGGTTGCATCTGCAGGCTTCCTTCAGGCCTGTGGCAAAAATATTGGGGTTTTGTGGAAGCCAAGAGCCGGCGAATGTTTCCCTATGCAACAGAATTCACAAACATCCCTTAGATTTTCCTTCGTGTAATCTACAATTTGATATTTGTGTATGGATTTTTACATTTTTTATTCATCTCTCTTCCTGGAGTCCTGCCTTGAACTCTGACACGAGCGCCCCATTACTGTCCAGGCACCTTCCCTCTGCCAGGGATTAACTAAAGGGCTGCCACTTAAGTGCAGTTTCTCTCTAAAAGCATATTTCACCCTGACATGGTGTTTACACGAGTTACGTGAGTTACCTTTATAAATGCCCTATAAAACACATATATAACTGGATCCCCCAGAATTCCAGGACAGTTAATAATGTTTTGACTTATAATTTCTGCCTCGTTATAAAATATTGCTGACCTTTGTTTGCCTTCTCTCTTAAACAAAATGAGCAGAACCTGAGGCATGTTATTTACAAGTCTTCTTTTAGAGCTGGAGTTTGGACTGAATCATTAAGTCTGATTACGCTTTTAGGCAAGAAGAGCCAATTTTTACAGCTTTTTCTACAACACAAGGAAATAGGTTTTTTTGTCATCACTGTTCCTCCTTCCAAAAAGCATGTACTTCTGTTGCTCAGATTCTGAGAAAAAATCTTCAAAACATAAACAGAAAATGGAAATTCCAGTTATCGCTATAGTGTAAGGCTACCATGGGTGGGGTACATAGGCCACCATGGGACTTTCTGTAGGGTTGAACATCACTCCTCTGTGCAGGAGATACCTCTCAGGGTGCTCCAAGACTGAAAAATTAAACCTCAGCCCAAGAGAATAAATCTCATTAGCCTTCACTCTAAAAACAGAGCACATTCCTTCATATTGACTTCTATAATAAACATATGGAGACCATTTTACGTAAAACCAAATAAACTCTACTGTTTTCATTATGTCTCTTGGAGAAAGGATGAGACACCAATGTTCTCCCTAATCATCACTTTGCTTAGCACAAAGTACTCAGAAAATGCAGTGTGGAGCAGAGCAAAGAGGCAAAAAAAAAAGGCTGTATGCACTGTAAGATAATCCATCATCGTATGCAATTCACTCACAGGGAAAAATGTTTTAAAAACAGTAACAAATTTCCAAACCCAAATTCATTCCTGATAAAATATTTCTCCTTCTACTCCTGTCATACACAAGCAAGCCCACAAAATAATATCAGTATTTAAGACAGCTGTTTTACAAGAGTCTAAAAGGGATTATTCCATTATTCACTTTGCCAGAAAGTACGAACACCTGCCTATCTCACACTTGGTCAAAGAGCTGGAAAAAAATACCCCAAAGACTCTCAGTGGGGTGTGGATCTTACCACCACTGCCAGTTACTTCCCCAGTATTAGCTTGATCACTGATCAGAGTACTGGAGTCACACAAGGTGAGTGAGGAGCTCAGCCTGAAAACACATCTCCGTTCCCTGCTGATGGGGGACAGCATGTAAGCAGCCAGCAGGAACTGGAGCCGCACGGAAGCCAACGGAGCAGGGCAGCTTCTCATCGGGTCTGTGGGATCTCCTGCAGTGCTCTGCTGAGGGACACCACAGCGATCCCACCTTCAAGTCTCATTTACCCCCCTAAATCCAGTGGTTTATGCAACTGTACGCCTAAAAGAATAAAGAGCCAGCTGGAAAGATGAAAGGACATCTCTCTTGTAACACCCTAGTGGGGTATCTCAGTGGACAGTTCTGTGCCAGCTGAGTATGTGGACTAAACTGCTACTTGCATAGCTCTCAATCTCAAATTAGAATGGTGAAGAAATCCACATCCCTGAGTTTTAATCAACTGGACATGATGTTAGTCACAATCCCTCCTGTCTCCATATAGGAAGGAAAAAAAAAAGGGCAGGCACTCGCAGTACTGAATAAGTAGAATAACAACCCCCCTCTTTTCACAAAGAGGAAAAAGGCAACATAATCTAGGGATTCTTTCAATGTCTCTTGCAGTCTAAGGTTCCTCCCCAACTTAGATTAACTTGAAAAATAGTTCTACTGTGTCCTTTTGAAGTCTCTCAAGTCTCTGGCTAGCTAATGAGCCACCCCTTGAAATGAGCACATAGCAGGACTTTCTAAAAAAATTATTGGACATGTAATTGGCACCTTGAAACAGAAACCCAGCTATGAAAGTTGACCATCTGAGTTAATAAAAGGCAACGCACTTCAGAGTGCGCCAAATGAGATGGTACAATCTCAAAATGAAGGAAATCCATCAATAGGTGCACTTACCATAATCACACTTACTTCTGACCCTGGTGGAATAAAGCCGAGGAAGAACCTGGCAAAAAGGCCCAGCTGGTGGTTTGCCAGGCCACCTTCCCGGCGGGCCACGCTGCTACTGAAGCCAGAGGTGAGAGGTGACGGCCAGATGATGGACTGCTGCAGGGAGACACAGGCAGCACGAAGAAGCAGGAGCTGAGGGGCTACAAATCAACTCCTGCAATTTTTAGATAAGGACAGAAAGATTGATTTCAAATCAAAGGGGAACAAGGACCGAGGTTTGCAAAGTTTAATTGGATCACAGCAGTTCCCTGGAATTGCTTTACATCCGCAGCCTCGCGCCTGCCATCTCTGCGCAGAGCCAAGGCAAAGCGTAACGAGCCGTTCCCAACACGGCGGGTCACGATCCTGCTGCCCAGAGACTGTCCCAGTCCAGGTGAGCTGGGAAGCGGGGAGGCGGCGCAGGGAACGTGCTCACATCCCTGGCCCCGTGTGGGTCTGAACCCCGCTCCGAGACGCAGTCCATGCTGAGCACTGTGGTTGCCGCTCCAGCAAGTGTGCCCCAAATACAAAAATTGTGGCTTAGCTTTTTTAAGCAGACACACATTCCCAGTAGAAGAATCAGCCACATAGGAATCTTTGATAAGATTATAGTTACGGTGATAATAGAAAAAAAAGTTTTTTTTTTTTTTTTAATAAAGTTCTAATGTCAGAATATTTGAGTATCAGTTTTGCTTAAGTGCAGAAAGCAGGCCTGTTTGAAGGAAAGAGAACGCATGTTATTTAAAGGAATGTTCTGAGGACATTTTCAAAGGAACTGGAAGCAAACAGCTTTCTCTTGCAATTTAAAATAATGTTTAGCTGATAGGCTTTATAAAAAATGATAAAATATTCTTTTTATTAAGGGAAGCATTTAGAAAACGTTTGTGTAAATTCTCACTACGGAATGAAGTCAAATCTGATGAGAATGTTTCTCAGGTCCAGCAACAGCAGGACTATTTTTATACAGATCTAATCTGGAATTTAATGCTTTTAATCTCTGTCCCAGAAAAAGACGTCTGAACACGAGCTACCTTCACAAACATAGTTTCTAGTTTTTAGCAGCTAACTTCACACTCTTTGGTCTCAAAGAACTAATGAGATCAAAGTTAGTGCTTTTGTCCTTGCCCTGGCCAAGGACAAGCTCTTACCCGGCTGCACTGCACCAAGTGTCCAGGAAGGCAGGAGCGCTGCCACCACCTGCACTGCCCGGTGACAACAGGGCACACAAGCTGAGGAGTTTCAGCAGGGGACATCCCTGCCGGCTGCCAAGGACAAACCAACCCATTTTTGCACAAGGGAGCCCCAAGAAGCCCTTGTAACCTCAGCGGGAACAAGAAGGAATTTCATCAGCATCATCAGGAGCTTCTGTTAATGCCACCTGTTAATGTCACACTGTGTCAGCTGCGGTAAGAGAAACCAGCTAACAGACTGGTTATTTTACATCCCCAAGAACACTAAGAGGTGTTGGAAAGCACAAATCAAGAAAAGCAGGTGACTTTCTCATCAGCATCAAGAGGACACCACCACTCAGTAGCACAGAGCTTACGTTGTTCGCCCATCTGAAGTAGATATGTACTAGTACAGAAGAGAGGATGCAGGAGGCAAGTTTTAAATTACACACACACACACACACAAAAAAACCCTAATACTTGCAAGTTGTCTTCTAAACTACCTAAAAGGGAAGACTGAATAGCTCCATTCCTGCATCAGTCACATTCATAACACTTCCAACTTTCACCCCAGGAAAACTGGAAAGAGATGCTCAAAAGCTAATACTGGAGGCCAAGAAGCAAAGCTGAAGTAGGAGAGCCAAACCACAGCACTGACGGCAAGGACACTCTCACCGGGGCATACGAGACACTGCCGAAGTCGTCCTGCCTTCATTCTGCAAAGGCAGTGCACAAGCCCCACTGTGGGAGCCATCCTTAATACGCAGAAAGCACTTCTGTGACTGAACAGTTCCTTTAATGCTCCACGACCAACTCAGCAGCAGAACAAAACCCAAACACACAAAGTGTTTTCTTTTCCAGGCTTTTGGTCCAGCTTTCTAGATCAAAACTCTCCAGTCTTCAACTGAATTATGACCAAATCATAAGAAACACAAACTAAAGGAAAGCCCTCTTTTGACAAAACCTGCCTCGTATTAGATTTTAGATGTAAATAACATCCACCTGAACTCTTCTCTATATGGTCCCAGGAATCTGGCAATACTCACTGGGCTTCACTAGCCAGTATTTTGCACAAGTTCAAAACTGATACTGAAAACTTTTAACAAGGCAAGGGTGAAACTCACATGGACCAAAACAAAATAAATTAACATGAAATTACAGTTTGCAGTAAAATAATAAAGAAAATTATTGAGCAATCAGAAAGCCAAAAGGATGACAGCAATAACAATAAACGTGAAAAGTCCCGTAAATTATCCTGCAACAATTGAACACATTGTTAATCAGTGACTTTTGTTAAAAGGACAAAGGCAAACGAAAGCATCCTCCCAAAGAAAGATCTCTATTCAGATTGCAGGCACCTCAGCTCTTAAAAGCTGCCTGAATATGTGAATTAGATTTCAATACTATCTCCAGAAAACACACAGTACAATCTGCTACGTCTCACGATTCCAGCAAATTTAGCATATTCATGTCTGTATTATGGAAAATTATTGCCAGAAAGATATCAAGAGATCATTATAAACATGCATACTTTTAAACACTGCTATGGCTAGCTTAAACTAAAAATCATTCTGTGGGTTACTTAGGACTCCCTGGGTCTTCAAATGCTGCGCTCCCTTGAACAGCTTAAGGGAGCTTATTTCATGCAGCCATTTCCTCATTTTTTTGGTTGCTCTAAAGAATGAGTCTGAAAGTCTTCTCATAAGATATTTCTGCTCTTCTTTCATAGCCTAGTAGAATGTAAAAACAATCAGAGACACGACAGTTTTCCATGGCAAATACAGAAGTCAGTGGCCTATAATCTGCTTATATCCTCTCTTAATTTGCTCTATAGTTTTCTGCATTAAACATCTCTGGGTGCTGCACCCTAAGAGCAGATTAGTGCCCTGTGAGCCACTATTTATGTACCTGCCCCCTGCATTGCTGCTAGCTACGCCACAGACAGCCAGCACTTGCTTTTGGAAGTAGGACACACACCCAGTGTGCATCCCAAACATGTGCTCTGTCTTCTCCCACTCTGTGGTCCTTGATTAGCACCCCTCCTTCTAGGCACTAATGTGTTAACAGCAAGAGAGCAGTACTCGGTCCAACGCTCAGTTGTTGTGGTGAAGCAATTAGCCCCCAAATGCACCCAAACAGTTTCCAGGCTGTCAGCTGGATAAAACATTCATGACTTTTCTATAACCACCTGGATTCCGATTTAACTCTTTTCTTTCTTAAAAATCACATGGCAGAACGTATCAGCAGAGGAGAGGAAGAGACCCAGCGCAGCAGTGCGATGCAGGCCTCACGCTACCTCAAACCCCAAATTACGAACGAAATGGAAGAGTCGGTGCAGCGTAGCCAGCAGCCTCTGTAACGCTGGCGGGGTTGCTTCCCCAAGATTTCACTCTGGGGTTTTTCTTTTCCCCCTTCATCAGCATATTAATGCTCTTCATCATCATTCCTGGGAAGTGTGACACATCCCGCGTTCCCCGTCCTGCCGAGCATATGGGCTGGAACGGCTCCGCGCGGCAGCGCGATGATTCCGGGCTGCTGAGCGCAACTGATTGGCACATTAAACTGCTGGGAGACTCTTATCTGGGCGCGCAGCTCTTCCCGGCGCAGTCCTGAGGGGCCTCCGTAATGAAAAATAGTAATTCCGAGTCTTCTCCACCTGTCGGCTGCCAGGCTTTTTAAAAGGGAGTTTCAATAGTTTTTCTTTCCCCGTAACCCATATTAAAGCAAATCAAGTGTAATCCAGAAGAACTGGAGAGTTTTGCTAAAGACCCTGCACTTACCAATTTAAGAATAGATATTTCAAAGGTTATTTAGCCTTGCTTTTAAGGCTGTGAAGCAGTCCGGTGTACAAAAGATGTTAATACAAAGTAGGTATCGAATTAACAAAATAAATACAGCAGTGGAATGCTTGGATTATAAATAAAATCTCTGACTTTAGAAAAGACTCTACCCTTTATTACTGAATCAATAAGGAACAAAGAAAAATAATTTATTTTGCATACAAGTAAGATTACAAAAGCTGAAATCTAATTGAAGATATAAAATTTATCAGATAGAAGGAGATTGCTCAGCTGCTGAGCTTCCTCCTAACCGTGATTACAGGGGGAAGCACCCACTGTCTCGGGGAAAACAACACTGACTCAAGGATTTGCTTCCCAGCCCTGGTTCTTCATTTAAAANAAAAAAAAAAAAAAAAAAAAAAAAAAAAAAAAAAAAAAAAAAAAAAAAAAAAAAAAAAAAACACCCAGCTTCCCAAATCCTGATTCTTCACAAAATAGCATAAGTGTTTCTTGAGGGCAGTGAGTACCTGAGGAACTACTGCCAAAGGAAATGGATACCAGCGTCACGAGCTAAGGGGTGAACTTTAGGGGCTGACATTGTGGCCACGTAAATGGTCTGCACGTATTACCTCAGCCTCAGTAACACAATACCTCACTTACTTTCATCTATAAAACAAGAAAGACCTTTTATTTTCCCTTCTAGTGTATGTTGTGTCACGGTTATACCCGTAAGCAGTGGTTATGTCCCCGCTGAGGAGACAGTCGAAGTCCTGAATAGATGTACAGGAGTTTGCAGTGGATACACGTTCTGCAGTAGTACCCAAAACTAGATTAATGGAGCATCTCAAAGAAATTTCAGATATCTCCACACTTGCTTCAACTTTTTTTATGCACATAGTTTTACTTATTTATGTTTTAAACACTGGTAACACTTTTTGTGCTGGATGCTTTATGTCTTTAAATTCCAAAAAATGGCTTCTGGAAATTTATGAATTTGCTAGTATCTGTCATGGTCTTGCAGCTCAGTAAATATGAATATAAATAATACAAAAAGGATTTCATTCCATGGTGTCAGCTACACGAGGTGCTGGAAATTACAGTTCTTCCATTTAAGATGGCAAACGGATTCCAGAGAGATTTCTCCACACACAGTTCCTCCTCACAAGTGCTGCTATTTACAAATACTCCTGGTTTGCAGGGATTAGCCATTACCATTTGTGTTTGAAACATTTCATCTCAGGAGAAGCAATCACTTTATTTTAAAGCTGCTGCAAGGAAATCACAAGCAAAACTACTTATTTTCACATAAGAGTAATATTTAAATAAAATGATAAGCAAATTTGTCTTTAAGCCTCACATAAAAAGCTTGCTAATATTTGCATTCTTCATGGACTGACAGTTTTACTGATTTGGTTTCCCATTTGATATCTCAGAAGTCTGATTTCCTCTGACATCACTGTACAGAGAGGTTCTGGCAAAGTGATTTGCATTCAAACAGGAAAAAAACAAGTTCTTTTCAGTGGTGCTAGTGCCTGTGCAACTCTCCTGCTTGATATGTGCAAGAGCCCTGCTTTTCACTGTGCTCTATAGAAGACGAGACCTCTTATTTGGAAAAGTTCAAGTGCAGGTCCTTCAGCAATCACCTCCGATGAGATCTGTTTGTCACTATATGAGATATGTTTTGATGTAATGCCACCATTGCTAGGTACCTGAGCCTTATTCAGCTATGTATGTATTAACAGCCTGCTCAACAGCCCTCTCATATTTAGTCAGATATTGTGCCTTAGTCCAAATCTGGGGAGTAGAGTAGCGCAGGGCAGAGTTTTGCAATGTTCAGTGTCTGCTCCACAAGGACAGATAGGACATCACAAGCATAAGGTCGTTTTTCAAACATGATAATATAAAATTAAGAATATCTGTGGTATGTTCTAAATATTTCTGAAAATCTCAGCTGAGCATCTTCTCTCCTGAATGATTTACCCTTGAGGGTTGCTGAACCATACTTAAAAGTGAATAAAAAGGCTTATTTCTTACTAAGTTTTGTAGAGTGATAAAATTACCATTATCATTTCATAAAATAATGTTATGAAACAAATAGATAGGAAACAAACAAAGGTCTCCTTTCTTCTGAAATGCGATTTGAGCAACACGTTTTGCCAATGAAGGTTGTAAACTACGAACAAATTCAGCGGGTCCTATTTTTAATTAACTACAAGATACCCTGCAATGTGGGGAGGAGGTAGCACGCCCAAGGTGACGGAGAGTGTGAGGACTTTTCTTTCATCTTTCCTGGCTTCTTCCCATTCAGATCTCAGAGATCTGGTTGTTTTCCTTGCCTTGACCAGACACCACGTTCCCAGAACAACTTTAGGAGAAATTCTTCCTTGAAGCAAACCGTCTATCATTAGTTGAAAGTAATCCTTTCTCTAATGGTCTTTAATTGCCTTTAATTATTTTATATCTGAATTACTGTACACTGCAGGACATTTAAAGCCATAATAATAAAATATCTTATTATAGTGGCTCATTGAAGTACTACTGGGCTTTGACTTCTGGGAATCATTCTCAAGTCCAGCAGCAGCTGTAAATCATTCGGATCTCTCCTGAGTACGTCAACAGGGATATTGCCTAAGAAACTGAGCTTGTAAACTTTCAAACACTAATTCCTACCAGAACCACAGGCACTGAATTCCCTCACTCATCCTACTTGGGTTAGGCTAAAGCTTAAAAAAAAAACATGGCAAACATCAAGTATGGCATAAAATCAATGTTTTTTTTCTCCTAAATATACAGTGTTTGTGACCCATAAAATCCCTGAAGCCAACCCAATAAGACAAACACTGCTGTACAGTTATTAATGCTGCTTATACACATGCCATATCCTGAAATCATTACTTGAGTTTGTTCTTTCAATCTGGGAATGTTTTGGGGCAAGGTTATCTCTTGAAAGCCAAGGATAAAAAGCAGCCAATCCTCCAGCGGGATCTGAGAGAGTAAAACCGTCATTAGGAAGGATGTTTAACATGCTTGCTAAAAGCAAATGAGTTTTAAAACAGAAGTTGACTATATTAGCGGCAGAGGGGTATTTTAAAGTATTCACTAGCGTCAATAAGCACTTAAAGTAACTCTGAATAATGACAGTATTTTCGGAGTGACTGAGGACAAGGAAAAATGGAGACACCAGAGTGCCACCACATAGACAAGGTTGGGCTGCGCAGCAAATGCCTCGTCAGCGTATCCGTACTGCTCTTCTTAGTCCTCTGGCTGATCCTGCACACCACCTCCTCTGTGGCCAAACACCCGCACGTACCAAATGGCAGCAGGCAGCAAGACAATTTCCCTAAGAATCTGGCTCGCACCGTGCTGAGCCCTTCCCTCTGCCCAGGGCCGCGCGACAAGGGGATGCGCAGTGCCGCGCAGCACAGAGCTGCCTGCCCAGCCTTCGTTTCCCGTCCTTAGCACCACGTTTACACCACGCAAGAAGGGCTGCGCTCTGCCAAGTGCACACAGCTCTTCTTAACCTGCCAAGTCACACAGTGCACTCCAAAAGGTAGCGAATTTAAATAAAGTATGGCAAAACTAAAGACACATTTTTCTAGGAACTTATCTAGAAAATGACAGATGTGAATACTGGACATCTTTATCAAATAACTAACTGGCAGTTTCAGAACTTCAGCTGGTATTTTTAGTGACCCTAAAAAAAATGAATCATTGGAAGATTCTGATTTCAAAGCATTTTTATACATCTTGAAGGCATTTACTGAACTTGCCTATTCCTCATCCTTAGGATCATCATCCTTCTTTTTCCATCAAGTACAAACAGCACACGTCAAAAAACTGCAGTCCTCTCCTCTGCATCACAAGCTAGTTTTCCCACCACATCTTTTCTGCTCAGATGCAACAATGGCATTTTGTCAATACTGTGCCACAAAACGCATCCTCGGCAAATCCAAACATTTTATTATATTTTACTCTATCTTTCATTAATAGCATGCATTAAAAATCACTTATGGAGAAGACAGGCAAATACAGACTTTGCTCTTTGGAAGGAGAAATGTTTGTTAAATGTGTTGGCATATGCCTACCAAACCAGCACAGCTGAGACTGATAAATAAGAATTTGATTAGCATTCAAATTATAACTTGTCCATTCCTCTTCATAATGACAGCTTGACTGAGATGGTGTTTGTCCATTTTCAAAGATGAATAACTGTGGCATTTAGTAAAGAAGGGAGAAAACCATGTTTGGTTTTTAATTTGCTTTGATGACTTTCTTGGCCATGGTTATTTGAAGAACAGCCTAGCCAGCTGCCTTTATTTCCCCTTCTGTCACATTATGATCTCTCTCAAAACAATACTTGAAAATGGCTTTTCTGAACAAAATGCACGAAGTGCCATAGAGCAGCTGACTATAAAGACAAAAGAAATGGTGCAGTATCACAAAGCTGAATTCAAGGTGTGGGAGCAAAGTAGTTTCAGTAGAATGATTTATGGTAAAAACGTGGAGAAAATAATTTGTCCTCTATCTTCCTTATAAATAATTTGATTTATTTTCATATGCATTATAGCACTAGGCTCCTCTTTTTCTCCCTGTCCTGAGGCGCGAAGCAGTTAGACACACGGTGCATTATGCACACACGATCCATAAGTAAAGATAAGGGAAATGCTTCATGCTGTAACCTGGGGCCTTTGCTGTATCTATGCAAGCGCACACACGGTCACAGCGACAGCCTGCACAGCGCCGGTGCCTCCGGAGCGCGGGCTGCACAGCGTGTTCCCAAGGGAGTGCCGGGCACGGGCAGGCCTGGCCACCCGGCACCACCTGCTTGCGGCTCCCGGCTCCGCGACGGCATCTCCAGAGGTGCCCTCTCCTGCCCTGCTCATGGAGACACTGCACACACACAGTGCCACGGGCTTGCTCCGGTGATGAGCAGGGAAGAGGAGGGAGGTTTAAAGTAACCTTGCCAAGAGAACACTTCCACGTGGGAAGAGGAGGAATTGTGTCTTTTATGTGACAAAGGAGCAAGAGAATGCGCAATAGATCTCAGATCCCTTCCTGCAGAGCAAAACGAAAATCATCTGTTTCCCTGATTTCATTCCCTAAATTACCTTGTATAAAACATTTCAGATATTTTATTAGTTACGTTGACCAAAATCACCAATCAGAAGGATAGTTTTTCAACACCGTTCTTCAGCATCCTTCACCGTTCCACTCGCTCCGGAGCCCTGCTGGTTCCACGGCACGGGAAGGGTTTTACTTATCAGCTTTTAGGATAAGGAGGACAGGCCAAACTCAGAAACAAGTGAACAGGAACGTAAAGGTCTCGCCTGAACTTCAACAGCTGTGACACAAGGATGGAAACCGAGAACAGCAACCGGGAAAGGGTCTGTCACCTACTCCACAGGAGGGGACCCGCAACACCATTTACAGGGTGTTCCCGGCTTGCTACCGCGAGCACAGGAATTATGACAAACTTTGGACAATTACTCTTAAAATGACCAAGAAACCTCACAAGCCTCCCACGCAGCTTTCAGTGATGTGCTTTCTGCTCATACTGCTTCCTGCCACTGACATGTCCCCTTCTCACACGTGCCAACGCTGCATGCAAAAATAATTAACTGCAGGGAAACAGGGAAATTTCTCAAATGCACTTAAAAATTAAACTCTTTTAAAGACACTTAACTCACTGTCAGAAGACAAAAAAAAAA